>CAUYRH010026592.1:0-46788 GCA_963574655.1 Perodicticus potto
GCGCCTGTAGTCCCAGCTACTTGGGAGGCGGAGGCAGGAGACTCGCTTGAGCCCAGGAATTGGAGATTGCTGTGAGCTGTGATGCCACAGCACTCTATCCAGGGTGACAGCTTAAGGCTCTGTCTCAAAAAAAAAAAAAAAAAAGAAAACCCTTACCTCCTATTTTCTTCTCTGTTTCTTATCTTACTACCTGTAAGAACTGTCCAACAGTAACGCACTTTCAAATCACCACTGATCTCAGGTTATGGAGCATCAGTGGTCTGTGGTCCACAGGCTGAGTGTTGATGCCTAAGGGAAGCAGTACAGTGCCAGTTGCTAAGTCATCAGGCTTTGGAATCAGAAGTGTACAGATTCAAGTCACATCTGCTAACAGCTAGTGATAAGGCCCAAGGCAAATTTATCTTAAACAATTATTTAGCACTTACTAGGTATTGAGCAGGGTTCTAAATACTTTGCAACTATTTTATGATTAAAATAGTTGAACTATTACCAACACATCCTAAGATGAGGAAACAGGCCAAGAGAGGTTGAGTACCTTGCCCAAAGTCATAGCTAATGAGTATTAGAGTCAGGATTCAAATCTAGGCAGTCTGATGCCAGAGTCCATGATCATTACCATTACTCTATGTTCCCCCTCTAATCCTGTTTTTTCATCTAAAAAACAGGCCTAGGTTCGGCGCCTATAGCTCAGCAGCTAGGGCAGTAAGTTCAAACCCAGCCAGGGCCTGCCAAACAACAATGACAAATATGGCTCAGCACCTGTAGCACAGTGGTTATGACTCCAGCCACATACACCAAGACTGGCGGGTTCAAACCTGGCCCAGGCCAGCTAAACAACAAAGACAACTGCAACAAAAAATAGCCTGGTGTTGTGGCGAGCGCCCATAGTCCCAGTTACTTGAGAGGCTGAGGCAAGAAAATTGCTTAAGTCCAAGAGTTTGAGGCTGCTGTGAGCTGTGACGCCACGGCACTGTACCAACGGTGACATAATGAGACTCTGTCTCAAGAAAAATAAAAAAAACCAAGGCTAACAGGTCTGCCTCATCTCTCAAAATCATGCAAAAATACTAACACACTGTAAGGTAAATATTAGCAATAGTAATAATACTCATCATTCTATTATCTACCATCACCTTTGGTTCAGCCAAAGACAGAAGAAAAACATTATATTTTGGTTGAGAAAGATTTCCAAAGCCTTTTGAGTAGGGTACGTACAGTGGAAGCTCCATGAGAACAAGGATTGTCTTATTTGCTTATCAATGTATCTCGAGCAAGGAGTAGCTGCTCAGTAAATATGCGGTACATGAAGTAGAAATGAATTGACCACATGGATAGGATTCGGCAAACATGACTACTAAGGCAGTAACCAGCACTTCTCAAAATTTATCACAAAAGAGGTAAATTTACAAGGTCCTCAGACAACAGTGTTTGCTGATCATTACTTGAATGGCTATTAGTAAGCAGTGTGATACAGTGTGCCACTTTACCCTCATAAATCTTAACTGAATAAGCTTGGCACCTATGGCTCAAGTGGCTAAGGCTCCAGCCACATATGCCTGAGCTGGCAGGTTCGAATCCAGCCTGGGCCCGCCAAACAACAATGATGGCTGCAAACAAAAAATAGCCGGGCATTGTGGCGGGCCCCTGTATTCCCAGCTAATTGGGGGGCAGAGGCAGGAGAATCGCTTGAGCCCAGGATTTGGAGGTTGCTCTGAGCTGTGATGCCATAGTACTCTACCATGGGTGACAGCTTGAGGCTCTGTCTCAAAAAATAAAAAGTCTTAACTGAACAAACAGGGAGACCTGGGTTTTAATCCCAACCCTGCTTCTGGAAGTTCACACAGGCTCTCAAGATCTTGGATTCTCCATTTGTAAAAGACGAGACTGGGGTACATGATGGTTGAAAATACATTCTATTTGTTCATCACTTTACAACAATCCAAGTACTCAATAAACACTTATTTAATAAAGATTATCCCCAATTGATCGATGGATTCAGTAAGTAACTTGTTGAAGGTCACAGGATCAGGAGATAGAGCATGAATCATAACCTAGATCTTTTTCTACACCAGCCTGATACTTATACTTTCCAAGATCCTTTTCAGTTTAAATGTTGTGATATTCCTCTCTTCCAAGCTCAATAATCCATAACCATTCTTCTTAACAAATAATCCTGCTTGATTCCATTAAATCTTGGGAAAGCAGAATCAGAAAGAAACAACTGTGAGGTGAAAGCTATGTTAACCAGTTTGATGTAAGCATTCCAAATTGTTTATAAAATCAGCACATTGTACCCCATAAATGCATTAATGTATACAGTTATGATTTAATTTAAAAAAGAAACAACTATTTCTTCATTATTAACCTAGAGAATCATAAAACTTGAAGAAATAATTACATGCAAATTTGTTGTCTTTGCCAGGAATTGACATCAGAAGTACTTTCAGATAAATGATAGTTTTACACTATCCCATACAGTTTAAATTCAATTGATGTGATTAAAAATAACTTCAAGTAACACAATGCTTCCTGAATACAACACACAACTTATAAAATTCCATAGTCAATACTCGGGCATTGTGGTGGGCGCCTGTAGTTCCAGCTACTTGGGGAAGTGAGGCAAGAGGATCACTTGTGCCCAAGAGTTTGAGGTTGCTGTGAGCTATGATGCCATGGAACTCTACTCAGGGCAAGAGTGAGACTCAGTCTCAAAAAATAAAATAAAATTCTATAGTCAAAGCTGTGTCACTTGATCAAGAGGAGACTCACAAAATTAATCATAAAAGGTTGGCAGAGAGCTCTACAGACACTTGTTTTCTTTATTTTTATTAACAAAAGACACATTTGACATTGAACCTTTGAGTTTAACACCTTCCTAAGGTTGTCAAGTTAGAAGTGAAAAAAAACCACCTGGCAATCAGTCAGATTTCTAGATGGCTCAGAACGAGAGTCAAGGTCAAACTGTTAAGTCTCCTTACCCTTCCATCTATAACATTTTTGAAAAGGAACTGTAAGCTCAAAATACTGCATTCTGCAGCTCTCACAAATACAAATGATCATACCCTGGCTCAGAAAGTTCTATGAGGACAGGATAATGTGAAAAAGGTGAACAGAGAAGAGTGGTAGGTCCAATGCTCAGGCCACAGTACTTCAGCAACACTCTAAACAGGTAGAATTTCACTTACTTTCTAGCAGTTTCATCACCCATCAAATGAGAAAAATCATCTCACTCCTATCTCATTGACTATAGTACCAAATAATATTATGAGGAATTAAAACAGTCCTGGAATCTTGTGCAAAAGGTGTCTATGAACTCTATTATATTCTAAGTATGGACCTCGACGACTCCCCCTTGGCATTCCTGGCCTAAAGGTGGAAAGAGGCACTAGTTTCTTCTTCAGACTCTACGCGTGGCACCCTGGCTACATGTGGCTGGCAAGGCTCTGTTGCTGAGGATGGGAAGTGAGGACTTCAGGCACCGGGCCTAGAAGGCTCAACAACGACCGCGCCCCCCAATCACCTTGTCCTCACCTTGAGGAACGGAAAGACACCCTACAGAAGCGGGGAGTGCGGTCTTCAAGAGGGAGAAAGAGGTGCCTTTACTCTTCACCTGGCCGCTGCTGCTGGAGCCCATGTTTCTCGTGGGGCGGGAACCGGGAGTGCCAACTGTGCCAGGGACGATTTGACCTAGGGCACCAGAGCAGCGGCCACAGTGCCGTGCAAGTCGAATGAGACAGGCACACGAAAAGTTGGCCCAATGTCAGGCCCGCCTAGCCCTGCCTCGCCCACAGCCGCAGGCACAGTAGGAGGCACCCCGCCCCCAAGAACCCAAAAGGGCCCTGAGTTCGCTCACCTGTAGCCGGGTCACCAGCAGGCTGTAAGGCGCCATTTTGTGCACTGACAAAGATGAAGTCGCTTGAAAATGACGTGCGACATGGCATATTTAAAGATTTCCAACGGGGGCGTGGCCTGAAGAGCAACGCGTCACGGAGAGGGCGGGGGCTCCCTAAGGACACAGAGTTCTGCAAAGGCAGTGGGCGGAGCTCCCGCGTAAGCAACTGACGCTGCATGCTAAAGAGTTCCGTAAAAACATTTCCAGAAGTAAACACCGGATACAAATATGTCTTATCCAAGAGAAAATTTCGGTGGGCTCTGCCATCCAAATCTGAGAGAAGTCTTTTTTTTTTTAAGGCTGTCATGCACCTTCCAGGACCTGGCTCCCCAGCAGCGACGGAAACTAGCGCGAGAGCGAGCGAGGTGAGGCACGATTGTAAATGCTGATGGACGCCTAAAGGGCCAATCACGGCGACGTGGAGGCAGGCACGATGGGGGTTAAAGGTCGAACGGATGTTCCTGAAGCTTCTGGTGGTCGGGCAGGCTTGGAGACATGGCTAAACATCATCCAGATTTGATCTTTTGCCGCAAGCAGGCTGGTGTTGGTGAGGCGCCCTACCCCCGGCTGGCCGGGTTGAGTGATATTAGGACCTGGGGAATCGGGGGTTCCCATTATCTCCATAAGATCTTGTTTCGGAGACGCCTTGTTTCCCTCCTTAGAATCGTGGGGCGAACGGGTTTGTGGCCTGTGATGAGATAAAGCGCAGGCGCGCAAGCTTGGGAGACAGACTCAGGCGACTGGATGGGGTCCAGGCCAGGTCCTGAGAAACTTGTCACATATTGCCCCGGACCCGGGAGGGTTACAAGAAGATGCTCCAGGCTTGGCACCTGTGGCTCAAGCGGCTAAGGCACCAGCCACGTACAACTGAGCTGGCGGGTTCGAATCCAGCCCAGGCCCGCAGACCAACAATGACGGCTGCAACCAAAAAATGGCCGGGCGTTGTGGCGGGCGCCTGTAGTCCCAGCTACTTGGGAGGCGGAGGCAGGAGACTCGCTTGAGCCCAGGAATTGGAGGTTGCTGTGAGCTGTGATGCCATAGCACTCTACCCAGGGTGATAGCTTGAGGTTCTGTCTCAAAAAAAAAAAAAAAGCTGATGTGAGAAGGCCTGTAAGTAACAAGCAGGGGATGAGAGCTCCTATGGATGACCTTGGAGTGTTAACTTGGAAAATGGCCTGCAGCTCCCTTCCTTTCCTACTTTCTGTTCACCTGGGAGTGGGAGATGAGAAACAAATGTGGAGCACCTGCCCTGTGCTGTGTTTTCACCCTTACTGATAACTTTTGTCCATGAAGAAACATGGAGATGGCCATTTGTTTCAGAGTGTTATAGTCTTTATATTAAACAGAAGTTTTTTTTTCTTTTTTTTTTTTTATTGCCATGGATGTAAGCCCAATTCAAATGAATGAAGTCAAAATGAGAAGTTATTGATAAGGCAGTGGGAAGGTCCTGGGGTTTCAGGAGAGGCTGGATCCAGGAGCTCTAATATTACCATGAAGTATCTGTCTCTGAATCTCATCTCTCATTCTCTATTATTATTTTTTTTATTAAATCATAACTTTGTACATTGATGCATTTATGGGGTTCAGGGTACTGCTTTGATATACAATGTGAAATGCTTACATTGAACTAAGTAAAACATCCATGACAATTATACTCATTTCTTAATAGTTTTGAAATATACCATTGCATCATGCACATTAGGGGAGGTCCCCCCAAATGCCCTCCCTCCTCCCATATTCCCCCTCCCCTCCCCTTCATCTTTGAGTCTTGATGTTGGTTTCATTCCCTGGGAGGCTCTTCCCTCACTGTGATAGCCTGCTATTCCACCAGCTCAGAAAGCCCAGGGGAAAGATAAGTTCCCTTTTGTGAAAATTGCAGCAATGTCCCAGATGACTCTTTAGTCCCAGGACTAAAGTGAGAACCTCTCTGTTGGCTGCTCTGATTGGCCTGGCTCAGGTTGCATGCCCGCCCTGGACTAGCGTGTGCGAGTCATTCCTACACAGACCACGTGGGCTGAGTATGTGGGGATGAGCTATCCATTTGTTTCTTTGGTTTCTAGCAACAGAAACTAAGTCCGGCTAACTGAGGCAAAATTGGGATTTACTGGATACCAAAGGATGTTCAAATGATCATCAGCGGCTGAGAAACTGACTTGGAGAAGGTGGGAACCAGGACAGCAGCACATGACCCTGCAGCAGATATGTAAGTGGTTGACCTTGAGACCAACACATAATGAAATGAGCTCGTAAATATTTGTTGTTTGAATGAATGAATGAAAAATGAATGAGTGAGTAGGAGGGGGCTTAGAAACTGTTTAGACAAAAGCATAGGTGTTTATTGTATCTTCCCCTCAAATCCTTTCTCCACTGCTCTGACCCTGGTAATGACTTCTAACTTCTTGATGTCCATCAATCACTCTCTTGGCTTCCAAGATGCCAGGATTCTCCTCCTTTTCATACCTCCCTTGCTGTCTCCCTCTGCTGTATCCTGTTTGTCTCATGTCCCTGGATTCTGCCTTCCATTGTTCTCTCCTCACCTGCTTTCTTGGGAAGTTCACCTTTGTTCATAGCTGCCGGTGTCATCTAATTTCAGGCCCCAAATTCTCTCTCAAATTCTATTCTGAGATTTCCCAAGTCTAAGACCCAGACCCCATTTATTAGGCACCTACTTTGTGCCGAACCCTTTGCTAAGCACATTAATATCTCATCTACTCCATGACAATTCAAAACAGAAGCCAATTGTGCCCATTTTACAGATGGGAAAACAAGGTTTGGAGAGGTAAAGGGCCATGCCCAAGGTCATTCCGCCTGGTGGTCACAGATCTAGGATTCAAACCCTGAAGCCTGTAATTCCTGTCCTGCATTAGCACCTCCAACTAAACTGACTGAAACTTAATTCTTCATCCATCCTCCTTAAGGTGACTAAATCATGCTTTTAGATGTCAGGATTAAAATTTGGGAAACATCCTAATTGCTTCCCTTTGTCCACCACATCTAAGCAAATACCTCATCATATTATGTCTGTTTTTACAGACTCCTTTTTCCTAAAAAAATAAAATAAAATAAAATAAATAAAAAATAAAAGTTGTGCTTTTTAATTGCGTTGGTATAAAGATGAATATTATCCAGGCTAGAGAATATTCATTTTTTTCCTTCTGATTTTCAAAGAAATTACTTATATACCATGGAATATTACTCAGCAATAAAAAGAGGAAATTATTGATACCTACCTCCATGGATCTCAAGGTTATTATGCTGGGTGATAAAAGTCAATCTCAAAAGGTTGTATACTATGAGATTCCATGATATATCATTCTTGAAATGACAAAATTATAAAGATGAAGAATAGATTGGTGATTTACAGGCAATAGGTCAGAGTTGGGTTTGGGAGTGGAGTGGCAGCCTGAGGGAGGTCCTTTGTGGAGAAGGGACAGCCCTATATCTTGATGGCTGTGGTAGTGACCTGAACCTGTGAGATAAAATTGCCTACGACTGTACGCATGTGTGTGCATGCACAAGTTCACATGTATGCACGTACAAACACAAATGAGTACATAGAAATAATTGTGAAACTGAGTGATTTCTGCAGCCTAGTAAACAGTATTGTACAAATGACAATTTTGTGGCTCAATATTCTAATACAGATGTCACCGCTGGAGAAAGCTGAGAGAAGAGGATTCCACACGGAAGTCTATGTAATATTTTTTGTACCTTCCTGTGAGTCTGTAATTATTTTAAAATTAAAAGTTAAAAAATTCCATTGAAATATGGCCACTTTCCATTCTTCAGACACACCCTTCCCTTTCCTAGACTCTTGTTCCTCCTTGTGAGTTTACACTGCCGAGGAAACCCTCACCACCACCTTCCACGCTTTCCCAAAAAGGATGTGTTAATGGTGTTGTTCAAAGCATGCACCTTGCATGGGGCAACCAACAGTTCTGATTTGTTTGGGACTCCAGGGGTTTCTGGGTCATGGGATGCTCAGTTTTCAAACTGGGTGAGTCCTGAGCAAACTGGGACAAGTGGGTCTTCTTTGCTTTGGATCAGTCAGAGTTTAAGTTCTGAGTCTGCTGTTTAAGAGCTGTGTGACCCTGGAAAAAACCCTAGACTCCTCTGGTCTTCAGTTCTCACATCTGCAAAATGGAAATAGCATTGGCTCGTCCCTCAAAGTTGTCTGAGGATTCCATGAAATTATACATAGGAACGGCTGACATAGGACCTGGGGATTGTTCATTAAACCAGAAGCCTTTGTTGTCACTCTGCTACACAGCTGCCACCTTCCCCACAGGGAGTGCCCCTAAGGCCCCAGGCTCTGATGAATTCCTGAACTAAAAACTCTGTCCTCGATAGTTAAGACGATAAACATACGCACTGAGACTTAATAAAACATATTGATTACACAACAAGCCCCAAATGTGATAAAACATGTACATACAGCACTTTAAAATACAACTCTCTCTGGCCCATAAATTTGACCTACAACTTGCACTTGAGCTAGAGCAGACATCAAACATTTCATTAATGCTCATTTCTTTGTCCTCTTGGAATTTAGAACCAGCTCTGTCACTTTCTGCTTGGGTGATTTCGTTCCCTGCAGACATGTCTGTTGTCCCCACTTTGATCTGTGTTTCTAGAATTTGGCATTTACCCCGGACTCCAACCAACCCTGACCATGACAAGGTGTTTTCCATCTGCTGAGAACTCCAGGGGATTCCTCCATTTGATAAATGTTTATGGAGCCCCCACTCTGTGCCAAGCAAGGTCCTGGTCATTGGGGACAGAACAGTGACCAGAAGGGATGAAAGTCACTGTCCTCCTAGAGCTTGCAGCCTAATGAGGAGGAGGGAAGGAAGAAAGATTTAGGGAGAGAGGTAGGAGGGAAGGAAGGAGAAGGATGGAGGAAGGAAGGATCCAGAAGGAAGTATTACTTTCTTCCATTTGACCTCATTGTTCAGATGAGAAAATCTAGGCCAGAGAAGTTAAGGTCTTTGGCCAAAGTCACCCAGCCTGGACGTGGAGCCAGGGATTGAACGCAGGTCTGTCTATGTCCAAAACTTTTTCTAGGTCGGAAGTGAATGAATAAGTGAATGCAGACGGGGACTCAAAGAGAGCCCTTTTAGCCTCAGGTAGAGTCAAAGGCTCTCTCCTCTCCTTCTAGACTTCTCAAGAGTTATTCAGAATCAAAGGTAAGAAACATGCCTCTTCTTCAGCGACTTCACTCCACAGTCACTGCCCCTGATCCAGTGCTTGCCTGGGTTATGATGGGAAATGTTGTCACGGAGGGATTCTGTTTGAACTTCTTCTGCTCCAAACCCTCCCTCAGCTCCCACTTGACTCAGAGCAAAGCAGGGTCCTATGGTCCCACGTGATCTACTCCCTGGCTGCTCTCCTCACTGTCCCTTACTTATTTTCCCCCAGTCACAGTAGTATCCTTGTACTCCTCAAACACAGCAGGGCCAGGCCTTTGCACCTGCTGTACACCCTTCTGGCCTGAGCAATCTCCCCCAGATACCTGCATGGCCCCTTCCTGTTGCAGGACTGAGAATTCCCCAAGAGGGGACTTTCTTGACTACCTAGGGTCAGAGATGGAGGGAGAAATGGCACAGAGAAATCAACACACAGAAAAAATCTGCTGAGACCTGGAGAGATGGGCACGGTATCAGCCTGTAGTGAGGCAGATAGTTGCTGCCCTGATTTGAAATCTCAGGAGGTTTTTATTAAAGATTTTAGGGTATGTGTTTACAGAATGAAGAAGAGTTAATAGTTTCATGACTCAATCATGAAACTATTGATTGATATAGTGAAAAATTGATTATGAGAAAGGTCATCGGGATGGAGGCACTAAATCACAGAACAATTCTCAAGGGCAGAGCTAAGTAGGTAACAAAGTTTGGGGATGGGAGAGGAACTGTTCTGGTTATAGCCTTCAGGCTAGATTGTCTCAAGGGTAATTTTCAATCCCCTTCTAACTCTGCTGATGTCCTATCTCTGCTAACCTGCTGAATTTTATCAGATGTCCCCAAACTAGTTTTCTGTCTGTTCTGGTGAACATTCCAACTCCTCTGGCTACTGTGGGCATGTTGAGCAGTAGGAGGCTGAGGCTGGAGCATTCTGTGGCGTTCTCTGGAATGTCCACCTGCACTATATTTCCACCCATAGGTCCCCATGTGTCACCTTCTCTGTGAAGCCCACCCTGACTACCTGGCTTCTGATTACAGCCCTGCTGGCCTCCCCATCTTAATTTTCCTCACAGTACTTGTCACCATTGGGCATCTTTTCTGTTTTCTTTGTCCTGTTTGCTGTTTCTGTACCCCTTCTCTCAAGTTCCTGGACTAGAACACAGCTCCATGAGGCAGAGTTTTTGTCTGTCTTGTTCATTGTGTGTTTCCAGGTTCTAGAATGTGGCTGGGATACAAAAGTTGTTCAACAGATGTTTGTGTGTTGAACAGATGTGAGGGAGATAAAGGGCATTTGAGGTGAGTGACATTAGCCTGAATTGAGACATGAAAGATAAAAAACAGCCAATAGCAAAACATGTGGGGAAACAGCATGTGCAAATGGCCTATGGCTGGAATGAACAAGGGAAGTTGAAGGGACAGTGAGGAGGTCAGTGTGGCTGCAGTGGAGTGAGCCAGGGGGAGAGTCTGAGAGGTCAGCAGTGGCCAGACCATGCAAGATATTGGCGGTCAAGATGGGGAGTTTTTGGATATTATTCTAAGAGCAACGGGGAGGCATTGGAGGTTACAGAGCAAGAGGGTGACATGATTTGATTTGCATTTTACATAAGCTTTTTTTTTTTTTGCAATTATTGGCTGGGGCTAGGTTTGAACCCACCACCTCTGGTATGTGGGGCTGGCACCCTACTCCTTGAGCCACAGGTGCTGCCCTATAATTTTACATAAGCTTTTTTTTTTTGCAGTGATTTGCCTTTTAAAACTCAATCCGATTGCAACATGCATTGAATGAATGTGGTGTGGACTGAGGGGGCCAGAGTGGAAGCCTGGAGCTCAGAGAGGAGCTGGTATAATTATCCAGGGATGCTGTGAAAGATGGTGGTGCTTAGCTTCCATGAGGCAGTGACTGTGGAGAAACATGGGTTGACTCAGGGCACGTTCTGGACATAGACTTGGCATTGGAGCTTGCTGCAGGGAGTCTCTGATGAAATTGGGTGATAGTGAGGTGTGGCTTTGTCTGGTAAGTCTCTTGACCCCTGGACATCACGGAAGAGAGTGGGGACAAGCTGCTATTATTATAGACTGCCAAACCCTTACTTCCTTCAAGAAATGCCAGGGGGTCTTAATCCCCAGGCTCCCTGGCTGGGCTTCCTGTCTCTGAGATCATCCTTCATTGGGAGTTTGCACAAAGCTCATTTTTGCTAATTGATATAAATGACTTGCTTTTCACTCCCGCACATCAGTGCCGCGTACTTTCCCATTAATGGGGCTGGAGGAAGAAAATGAAGTGCTTCAATTTGCCATCTTTCATCATGACAAAATGGGAAAGGAGAAAATCACTCAGCTGAAAGACAGGAGTGAATTCTGAGACTGCCTTTGGGGAGGGGCAGGACCACTGTGAAGAGCAGCCCTGGGCCGAGGAAGGATGGTGGTGAGGCCACACGCCTGGCACCTCCAGCAGCCCTTCATGTATATAAGGAGCTTGAAAAACGACTGTGTTTTTCAGAGATGGGGTCTGATTTAACCACACAGCCGTCCTGCAGGGTGTCATTACCTCACCTCATGGATCAGGCAAGCATCCCATTGTTATCAATGATAGGAAACCAACCCCAACAGACTTAAGCAAAAAGGAAATGTGTGGGTTCATAGAACTGAGAAGTCCTGTGGAGGTTCCAGCCTCAGGTAGGGCTGAATCCAGGGACCCAAGGCAGTTTCTCCCAGCCTTGCAGCTCCGTCTTTTCTCACTAGTGGTAAGAAGCCACTTGTCAGTGCAATATGCCAGAGGGAAGACGTCCTCTTTTTGGTGGTACCTGAGGACTTCTCAGGATTCATCTGATGGGACCAACCTGGCTATGTGCCCATGTGACCCAAATACTGGGGTCTAGGTGGTAGAATTTGCTTATGGTCATGGCTCCTTTCTGAGATGCATTGGTGTAAGTTAGGAAAGGGTGCTCACTTCTTTCAGGAGAAGCTTCCCTGTGCTAGGTGTGATGGGCAGAGGTTTTAGCCCCTTGTGTGGGACACAGCTGCCCAGGTGTACTCGGTGGCCTTGGATATGCTCACTGCCAGGCCTGGATCATGCACCTCCCAGGGAGCTGGGTGTGGAGTCCTCCCCTCCCATAGCGCAAAACTGAGAATGGAGGATGGAAGTTCCTCCCAGGATGATCAGGCTGCTGTGCTCAGAAGACGGGATTCATTCATTCATCCCCTATTAAAAATGCTTGTTCTGGAGGTGGTGGGTTCAAACCCAGCCCCAGCCAAAAACTGCAAAAAAAAGAAAAAAAAAATGCTTGTTCTGTGCGGAGGAAAAAAGTGGACGGAGATCCCTGTCCTCGTGGAACTCAGAACCTAGTTTGGGGACATAGAAATAAAATCAATGCATCCATGACTTGTATGATAACTGTGATGATAGTGCCTTGGAGAAGCAGGATGGGAGGACAGGGGTGTGTGATGGGAATCGGCTGGCGGCCGGGGAAGGCCTCACTGACACCGTGAAATTTGAGTAAAAATGGAAGCAAGTGAGTTGCATGACTGTCTCTGGGTAGAAAATTCCCAGAAGAAGAAAAAGGAGGTGCACAGGCCCAGGGGTGAAAGATTTCCTGGGCAGTAGGGCAGGACAAGGGGACTGGGACCTAGTGAGCCACTGTGAGGACTTGGGCTTTTGTTCTGGGGGGTCGGGAGCCACTGTAGGGCTTGAGAGGGGGAGGGACAGGGTTTGACTTAGATTTGAAGAGGGCCACCCCACCCCCCACCACTCCCCCACCTGCCCTCAGGGACCTTGGAACCCAGGCCAGAGTTGGGGAGGGGCCGACACTGGATCAATGAAACACATTTTGTTTTCAGTGTGCTGTAGGCTCTGGTCCCTCTCTCCTTCCTCATCCCTTCTGATGCCGCCCTCTCCAGGAAGCTGCTGCTGACTCCCAGATACCTGGCTGGGGCTGGCTGAGGTCAGCAGGGTCCATATAAAGGGGCTAAGAACTGGGGCTGAGGTTGCCCCTGGTGCCCTAAGCCTGGGGCCATCCTGGGGGAAGCAAAGGGTACTCAGCACAGTCCTGCTCCTCCCCTTGGAAAAGCTAGAGCAGTCCCTGTTCCCCAGATACCTTTGTGGAGCAGCCTTGCCTTTCATGGGTCTGCCTGGTCCAACCATTTTGATGACCCGAGGGAAAACTCTGGGCTCTCTTGGTCAGCATTCTTCTGGTTGTTAAGTGACAGCAACTCAATTCAAACAGACTTCAATGAAAAAATTTTTAGAAGCCCATGTAATCAGGCTTCTGAGCCAGCTGGATGCACAGAGTCCAACAATCTAATCCTGATGTAGTCTGTCTACATCTCTGAGATCTATGTGGGCTTCACTCTAAGTAGGTTGTGCCCAGGGGGTTATCATGGTGACTGCTACCAGCTCCTGGCTTCAAGCCCCTAGCTTGGCAGCCCCAGTGCACAGAGGGAGTCTCCTTCCCAACAGGCCCAGCAAAAGCCCCAAGGTAGGATCTCATTGGCCCATTTGGGCCACATGTCCATCCCACAGCCAATCAGAGTGTCCAAGGGGATGGAATGTTCTGCTTGGTCACCCCTGGGTCACATCCCTCCCACCCCAGTGTTAGGAGCTGGGATCAGCCCTGCCCCCGGGGTTAGGGTTAGGGTTAGCCACACAGTGGCTCAGTTTGAAGGAGGACTAAGCCCCCAAGGGAGAACCAAAGGTGGATGGGGATGGAGACACACAGACAGAAGTCATGGATATCTACTTTGGCTCTTTTCCCCAAGAGCAGGAAACTGAGTCTGAGAGGTGGGAGGCTCCTCTCTCAAGGTCATGGAGGGTGAACTTACCAAAGAAGCGTTTTCAGCTCAGGGCTTCACATGCAGCTCCCAGGGCAGGGGGTGTCTCCACCTTCCACCCTCCCAACGCCCTAAGAAATTCCCTGGGGTAGGGGTGGAGTCCTTCTGTACCTGTTGTTACAACAGGGCAAGCCTCATAATTGTGCCCAAAAAGCCAGCTGTGCAATAAAGAGCAACTGCCAGGAAGCCTTTCTCTCCACACCCCACATTGTGCCAGGGGCTCTGACCCCCCCTGTTACTGCCCCCATCCTGTGGGTTGGAAAATAGACATGTAGTGACCACTGTAAGCATTGATCAGGCTGCTCCTCTTCCCTGCTGTGACATGGGGGTGGGTGCAGGAGGGGAGAGGGAGGCTGCCAGGGCACCCTGAGATTCCCCTCTGCCACGCAGGGGTGCAAATTCACACTCCTCACTAAAAGGGCCTGCATGCATGCCCAAGCACACCCCCCCATCCCCCCGCGGACACTGGTAGATGCACACGTGAGCACACACCCGTGTAAGAGCAAAGCCGTGGTCTACAGCACACACGTGAGCCTGCACATACTACCCTCCACCATGTACGCACACACACAGAGCATTTCCCCACCGTCTCACACAGCTGCACCCCCTGAATAGACGCCCCCCTGCACTTGTGCCCCCTCACACATTGGGGCCAGGTCACTGATTTTAAGCCAAGACAGCCTGGGTCCAACTCTCAGCTCCACCACTTCTGAACCGTGTGCTTTGGGCCCTTGGATTTAACTATTCTGAGCCTTAGGTTCTTCAAACCTGAGGACTTATCTCAGCAAAGTTGTCATGAGGGTTACATGAGTTAATATATGGAAGGTGCCCAGGAGAATGCCTGGCAAACTTATTTATTTAGTAGGCACTAAATAAATGTGAGCCAAAATCCCCTCCTGCCTGCCCACACACTCCCTCCTCCCCACATGTATGTCCCTACATGCGCCTGCAGGACACCTGGCCCGTGCACCACGCACTCAAAGATACACATTCACACGTGTCCAAGCAGGTCAAGTCCCAGAGAGCTCCCGTACCTGAGCGCGGTCCACCTGGAGACCCTCTCCTCCCCCTCCCTTCTGCACAGACCTCTCTTGTCCCCAGCAGGGTCCACTCTTTCCTCCCTTCTCTCTTGGACCCCACACAGTGGCTGCAGTCCTGGGCCTCACCAGCAGCCCGAGGCAGAGGGAGGTGGCTGTCCCTGACTAAGCTCAGGAAGGACAGCACTGACCCCACCTCACCACCATTAGTCTGTGGAACTTTCTCGGATGCTCTTTGTGAACTCCCAGAAACATGAAACATTTGTGCTGGAAGGGTCTTTACATGATTATGTTTTAAGTTATAAAGACAAGGGGACAGAGGCTTAAGGAGGGACACATTTGTCCACAGTCACCTATAAAGCAGGTGCCTAGACCAGGAATTGACAGCAGGAAGAGATGGGTGCTGTGGCAGGAGGGTGGCAGGGTGGGAGGCTGGGATATTACATGGGGGACAGGACCACATCAGGAGTGCCAGAGGACCTCAAACCCAGGCCCAGAAGCCTGGCAGAGCTGGGGGTGGAGGATGGCTCCCATACACATTCAACCACTATTCCCTAAAGGTGCAAGGGAGTTCAGCAGAGAAAAGAAAGTCTTTTCAACAAATTGTTTGGAAGTGAGTATTTATAAAGGGAGGTAAATAAGCTTCAACCCCTAACTCAGATGTCCTATAAAATGAACTTCAAATGGATCATAGACTCAAACTGAAAAGCTGAAACTCTAGACTTCTGGAAGGGCAGGATATAGATAACACTAACTACTAAAAAAAAGATAAACTGGCCTCATCAAAACGGAAAACCTCTGCTTTTCTCTTTAATTTTGTTAACACAATTTGATAAAGACCTGCAGTGGCGGGGTGGGCAAAGGTGGAGTTTCTCTTCCAAGGACGCTGCTCAGATCAGGTGACCCTCTACTCTGATCAGTCAGGGCGTGACGCTGGGGTCCCTGGGCCCACCACTGATCCTGCTCCCTTCCCAGGAGTCATCACTGACAACAAGCACGCTGCTTAGCAACCATGCCTGTCTCCCTTCTGTCACCCAGAGCTGGAGAAGCCCTGAGCAGGCTCTACATACCGAATTTCAGGGCTCATTATGTGGTGTTGAGTAGCTGCTTGGACGAGAGGCAAGATGGCAAAGGGATTAAAACAGAGATGTTGGCTCAGCGCCTGTAGCTTAAGCAGCTAAGGTGCCAGCCACATACACCAGCGGTGGCAGGTTCAAATCCAGCCCTGGCCTGCCAAACAACAGTGACGACTACAACCACAAAAAATAGCTGGGTGTTGTGGTGGGCGCCTGTAGTCCCAGGAACTTGGGAGGCTGAGGCAAGAGAATCACATAAGCCCAGGAGTTGGAGGTTGCTGTGAGCTGTGATGTCACAGCACTCTATCCAGGGTGACAGCTTGAGGCTCTGTCTCAAATAAGCAAACAAACAAACAAACAAACAAAACAGAGATGTTGAAGTTTGACAAGCTGTGGTTCAGATTCTGTGCCATTTATTCCCTGGGTTGAATTACTTACCAGTCTGTGACTCAGTTTCCTTGTCTATACAATGGGATGAATTGTGCTGTGACTTCACTGGGCTGCGAGGATTAGATAAGGATTAGATAAGGTGATTCAGTCGATGGTGTACAGCAGCACCTTGCTGACCTCATGGGAGACGCGGAGCCCAGTGAAAGTGAGCTGAAGCCACCCCACCATCTGCAGTTTACCCCTCTACCTACCAGGGACCACCTCCAGCCAGGGGCTGTGGCAGTTCATGTTATTTCTCCACTAAAAGTCCCTTAGTGTCTTGGTCAAGTACGGTGCCTGCACACAAGAAATTCACGTTTGTTGAATGCATGACTCTTGGGCAGCCCCAGCAGCGTCAACCCTCCGCCTGCTCTTCACAAACCAGCACGAAGCGCAGCTATTGAGAACTTGTCTTCTGTGGATCTGCAGAAATTGCCTTAGAGGCAAAAGGCGGCACTCCCCCCTCCAACTCTCCTCCCTGAGAGCAGGGGACGCTGCCGCCTGGTGAATAATTCACCTGCTACTGTCAGTGGCCGAGGATGCTGTGTTGGCAGAAAGCAGGCAGCCTGCGGAATGGTTTCTCGTTTTCACTGAGCATAAACCAGGGTCTTGAGTGCTTATGCTTCCGTCGTACTAATTTCAGAGGCAGTGTGCTGCCGGGAGCCCTCATCTGTAAGCTTTCTTTACATCTACTCGTTGGCTGCATTCACCCCTGCTGCCCAAGTAAGCCAGTCGAAGATTTATATCAGCTCACTATTAAAGTACAATTTTAACAATTCTTCTAAATGACAGCAGCATCTATGCATGAGCAGCATTGCATGTTAAGCCTCCCCTTGGGGACAGTCACCTGCTTCATTAAAACAGCTATAATAAAGAGGCACTATAAATCAGCGTCTTTTACACAAAAGCATGATCTAAACTCCTTCTTCGGCTCAGCCCTAATGCAGACAGACAGCTCGGAGGGAGGTAAGAGCCTGGAAGATATTGCCATGAAGGGCGAAAGAAGCCACTTTTAAATATTTAAAGCAAAGCCAGGGCAGCCAACCCAAACTTGTTTTCTCCAAATGAGCCTGGGGACGTGCGGAGAAAAACACACTCCATTTTTTCCATGACTAAACCTTCCTACCTGCTCTGGGCCAGGGCTGAGGTCACCCTGACACTTCTTTCAATGACTCTGATGGGCTGGGAGGTCCTCTGCTGACTCTGACTGATGGGACGGAAACCCTGGGGCCCTTAACCACTCAGCCTGCCAGCCTTTTGGTCTTCCATTTACACATCCCATCCTGATGGCTGCTCTGGGCCACCTCCGTACACCGCCTGTGCCACTATTTTAAATATTTTTCTTTGACTGTACTCACTCTTTTACATTAAACCTCGGCCCATGCAATTATGGCTGTGAAATCATGGAGCTCACAGCCTCATTTTCCATTTGTAGACATTAAAATAAATCAATAATGCAAAAAGTCATGTTTATCGACATGGCAGGCACAATTATCTTGCGTACTCTAGTGTCTCCCCAGGCCACCCACCTTTGGAAATGCTGAATTACCCCCATATCCTAAGGACTGGAGGACAAACAACCACTGTTTATTGAGACTTGGCATCTACTAGACATTTCCCACTTCTGCCCAAGAAAAGTCTGGGTGGCATAAGCTTACAGCACTCCCTCCAGACCAATTCCGGTGACATCCTGGCTTAGGTGACGCAGGAGCATGGTGTGGGACAGAGGATTAATGTATGTCCTTAAATGAGAGAGTAATTGCCAGATTATGTGACATCAGAAACTATTTGGGAAAGTAAACAGAGGGAGAGTGGGACCTTGAGAATAATGTCGCTGGATCAGTAAACCCAGGGTCTCGACTTAAGTCTTTATTCAACCTTTGCCACCTGTCATCGGGATGAGTCCCCTAATTGGCCCTTTAGCTTCCACCCTTGGCCCCTATCTTATGTTCTCTATTTGGCAGCCAGGGTGGGCCTTTGAGTCTAGTAACTGAGATCATTATATTTCATCACTCAAAATCCTCTAGAGCAGCAGTTCTCAACCTGTGGGTCGCAACCCACAGGAACTGTATTAAAGGGTTGCGGCATTAGGAAGGTTGAGAACCACTGCTCTAGAGACTGCTCCTGCTGAAAATAAAAGCCAAGTCTTCTCGTGGCCTGTGGGGTCCTCTGTGATCTGGCCCCCCCATCACCTCCTCAACCCTAGCTCCTAGCACCCCCTACTCACTCACTCCGCTCTGGACACAAGGGCCTCTCTGCTGTTCCTCAAATGCCCAGAAAACGCTGCTGCCTCAGGGCCTTTGCACTTGCTGCCCCTCTGCCTGGACTGCTCTTCCCCTACCTCTGCCCAGCTCGTTCTGGTACTTCAGTTTCTTTAGATGCCACCTTCTCCAAAAAGCCCTCCCTCGTCCCCAGTCCAAGACAGTCCCTGTCACTGTCTGCCTCACCCCCTTTCATTTCCCATCTGTGTGTGTGTACCTGGAGGACACATGTCTCATTGAACAGAATACAGGCCTGAGTGATGAGTGTAAGAAGCGGATGGCAGTGAGGAGCTACTCCGACTTTGCCTTCTTTGAATTTTTGAAGTTATAATTTATTGTCTACAGAATTAAGATCTTTAGCGAGGGCTGTAGAAAGAAGCAAAGTACCTGGAAACTCCAGGCTGGGATGTGCCTTTGCAATTCCTTGGTCTACACTCCTAACTCTAGAGCAGTGGTTCTCAACCTTCCTAATGCCGCAGTTTATTTTCATTGTTAAAAAGGGGTCGCGACCCACAAGTTGAGAACCGCTGCTCTAGATGGAGAAGCTGGGGTCTCCGAAAGAAAACGTCTTAGCTGAGGTGGGAAAAGTGTCCAGGGGCAGAGTCACGATGGGAGCAGAGCTGGGGGTTCAGTGTGGTCCCTTCCCTACCTTTCTGAGGGTCTCCTTCTTCCCTTGGGGGGCTCTGGGAGATGCAAACTTATCCCTGCCCCATGAGCTATGTTAGGAATGGGCACAGCGACAATCATGCTTGTTCTCAGGTATCAGTGAAATGGTGCCGAATCGTGAGGTTGTAGGTGGATGGCCGATGTTTAGAGACCTGAGCTAAACAATTTGCTCCTCAAGGTGAAGAATACACCCATCTTCAGAGCCTGGCAGAGTGCCAGCACACACAGAAGCTCCCCAAATCCAGTGGTCTGGATTGAAGGAAGCCAGTGACCCTCCGGCAGAGTGTCACAGCTGCCATGACCCCCCTGACCGAAGGAGACTGTGCAAATACAACTCGGCTTCCATCTTTCTCTCCCTTTCCTAACCTCCTGGTCTCAAAACCCTAAGAGCCTCTGAGCATCCCCCAAACACACAGGGATTTTCCTAATTGATTTGGAAATTTGGTGGCAATTTTGGCCACTTAGCAACTAATAAACTCATAGGACCAGTGTCTTCGAGGTTTTGATACTTCTCAGAGACAACTCAGGGAGGGGTAGCCACTTGATGTAGGGAAGGGAGAAAACACGCATGGGTGAAAATCCTGCCGACCTCAACCCCACAAACAGGAAAGAGAAGGAGGCTCCCTTCTTGCTGTGTCTGGCGGCAGTCCTCCCAAGCAGCCCCTAATTAGGTTGGATGGCTGTTCTCCACCCTGGACTGGAAGGAATCTCAGTTGATGAGCCTTCAGCACAAAGAACTGTCAGGATTGCCCCACAGATGAGCAGAAAATAGCAGATGATAAATTTTTCAGGAGTGCCCTCTGCGTGCTGGCTTAGCTGGCTGTGAGGCCATGCGTTGGGCTTTGGGGGATGAGCCTTGTGGACCTGGGGCTATTTAGAGGTCCTTCCCACCCCCTCCTCCTAGAGGGAGCATGGCCACCTTCCAAGGCTTGTTCACTTTTTTTGTGGAGGGGACTCAGGTCTTCCCTGGCTACTCTATTTAAAATGACAGCCTCTTTGCCATCTCTACCAATTCCCTATCTTCCTTGCCAGCACCCACCACTATATGACATCTTACACGTTTTATGTTTTTATCTTACTCCATTAGAATGTCTGTTTCTGGAGCATTTTGTGGGCTTTGTTCATGGCTGTATTTCAGCACTAATGAAGTGCCTGGCATACTAGGTGATGCTCAAATAATACTTATTGAATAAGAAAAAATTTGGCCCCTTTGTTTTTAAGTATAGCAGATTAATAGAAAACTTGAGGTATAGTAAGGTCAACAGACAAGGTAAAGACCACCATTGAAAGGAGTGTTTGTTACTCACAGTTCCTGAGAGGAAAGAGCCCACCACACCATGGGGACAGCACGGGTGAGGGCTAGGTCAGGCCGAGGAAGAGGGAGAGGGGGAACCTGGGCGAGAGCCTTTCCTGTGGGGCTTGGTGAGGTGGCTCACACCTGTAACGCCTCTGGGATGCCGAGGCTGGTGAATTGCCTGAGCTCACCAGTTCAAGATCAGCCTGAGCCAGAGTGAGACCTCCTCTCTAAAAAGTGCGTGGGTGGTGCCTGTGGCTCAAAGGAGTAGGGCGCCGGCCCCATATACCAGAGGTGACAGGTTCAAACCCAGCCCTGGTCAAAAACTGCCAAAAAAAAAAAAAAAGCAGGGCGGGCGTTGTGGTGGGTGCCTGTAGTCCCAGCTACCTGGGAGGTTGAAGCAAGAGGATGCTTGAGCCCAAGAGTATGAGGTTGTTGTGAGCTGTGGTGCCATGGCACTCCACCCAAGGTGAGAGAATGAGACTCTGTCTCAAAAAATAAATAAAAATAAAAAATAAAAAGAGCTTTTACTGTGGTTTTTGCAGGAAGGAACAGATGAATCAGAGTATCTAGATTCAGAACTGGCTATTTTGAATAATTTCAGGGGGCCCCAAGGCATAGGGGTTGCCCCTAGTTGTCTTACACCTGGTCCCGGGGTGACTAGGGCAGGTGCATCGTGCCTTGGGGTGTGAGGGCCCTGTAGAGGAGGTGGTTATTAGAAAGCATGCTGGTAGCTGAGTTGTTCACTGTCTGGGAGTTGGCTAACCCTGGGAGGGGCAGGCAGTCCATGGTCTGTAAGGTCCCAAACATCAAAGAATCAGGATACAGAAAATAAAAGAGCTGATTAATACAACTGCCTCCTTGTAATAGGGTCCAATTGTGCTTTACGGGTGTGGCTTCTTCCTTATTCCCCATGTGACCTAGGCTAAGCCAATCAGCAGGTTCCATTCCACTAGCTAGCAACTGATAGACATGTGACCCAGGACTGGCCAATGAGAGAGAGGGACTCAGGCTCAGAAAAGAATATAGGCGGTGGTCAGTTAGGGGGTGTGCAGGAGGCTAAGTCAAGTGTGGTTATCCTATGTTGGTTTGTCAGTGATTGGTCCATGGATGGGTGCATAAATAGGGCTAGGTGACAGGGGATGGCCTAGTTATAAGGGGTGGATGCAATGTTGGTGTGCAATTTAAAGTTTAAACTATTTTAAATTGTATATGAACTTTATGTCCCCTCTGTATTTGAATTTCAGATAGACAATAATTGTTTAGTATAAGCAAGTCCCAATTTAAATTTGAGAAGGTCTATATGTTTATTTGCTGAATGTGGCAACCCTACGTATACCCCGCTCTGAGCCAAAAAGACATAAGGGATGTCTCTTGTTATGTTCCATGAAGGACTTTGAGACAGAAGTGTCCTGCTATTTCTTTCTCCCTTGCATGAAGGTGTGATGTCTGAAACTGTGCAGCCATCTTGAGACCACCAGGCATTAAATTCAAAGATGTGATAAGGTTGATGGAACAGGACAGAAAGATTTTGCCTCCTTAATTATATCATTGTACTGGGGAAATGCCCTCTCTGGACTTCTTATTCTGTGAGATAATTAAATGTCTCTATTGCTTAAGCCAGAGGTTCTCAACCTTGGCTGTGCATGAGAACCAGCTGGGGAAATTGAAAATATGCCAGTGCCCAGGCCACACCCCATATCAGTTAAATTTCTCGGGATGGAAGTTAGGCATTTTTTTTTGAAAGTTCTCTGGTAATTACAATGTATACTCCCTTGCTACTTAAAGCACAGTTCCTGGCCCAGAAATATTGGCTTCACCGGGGAGCTTATTATAGCTGTGGTTCTAGACCCAATGGATTTTGCAGTTTTCCAGTCTTTTCGGTCTCATGGCACACTTGAACCTATAGTTAAACTTCTGTGGCACACTTAAATTATGTTGAAAAAAAAAGTTGAAAAAAAAGAATACATTTACTGTGCTTTGAACTTCTTTTGAAAATAATTTAATTAATGATCTTTAAAAATTTTCGTGGCACATCTAAGATCCTCTCTCAGCACACCAGTGTGTCATGGAACACTGGTTGAAAATCACTGGATTACAGGCTATTTTTTTTTTTTTTTATTAAATCATAGAGGGTACAGGCTGCTTTTTAATAAGGCACCCAGGTGATCTGTATGTTACAGTTTGGGAAGCACTGACTAAGCCTTTGTTAACTATTTACTCTTTGCAGCTGAACAAATCAAGCTTCATATTCAAATAGTCAGCACTCCAAGGAGCTAAGAAGCCCAGCCAACCAGGAGTTCTCCTTTTCTGAAATAGCCAAGTAAGCCATGTTTGGAGGCTCAACATCTTCCGGGGAGTCTCCATCTCATACAAAGCAGCTGGGTGATCTGATTTTCACCACAGCACGAACTTCTCCTGAGCTTCTGGGTGTGAACAGTTTTCTCAACCTTTTAGCCAAAAAACTCTTCTCTGCCCAGTCATGGGAGTCAAGTTACCCCTGGAGCCCCGATTGGGAGCCAATGTGAAAGGCTGATAGTAACTTTGTTCCCCTAACACATCTGGCTCCCACCTGGCCAGATAATTCTTAGGTACTACTTATGATCCCCAGGGATGACCTATCCATTAACCCCCACAAGAGAGCTGGCCAGAACAACTCAGGGCCAGGATAGAATATATCTAAGTCTCAACATGGTCCAAGTAAGCAAAGCTGTCGGCCAGGCTTTCATAAGATAAACCTATGGGTCAGATGCCAGAGCCACTGGGCAATGTGGACTCATGTTTCAAAGTCATATTAAGAGAGCAAGAAATCTGGATGTGGTGTATACCTGTAGTCCCAGCTACTCAGGAGGCTGAGGCAGGAGGATGGCTTGAGCCCAGGATTTCGAGGCTGCAGGAAGCTGTGCTTACATCACTACATTCTAGCCTGGTGAAACAGCGAGACTCTCTCTCTTAAAAAATATAGAAGAACATGAAGAATTTAAGACGGAGTGGTTTCTAGGGGGAGAGAATTCCCTGCTTCTGAGGGAGATGATGTCTAAGAACAGGGAATATCCATCACTGGACAGAATGGGCTGAGAATATTCCCCATCTAGCCCAAATCAGGAGCCTGTGATGCCAGTCTCAACACTTAAATTCACCCATTCCAACCCAACGGAGAGGAAAACCATTCCCACATCTAAGGTGAATGAGCTCCAATGTCAGTGGGTACCCTCTATACTGCTGTATTTGCCCTTGTAAATACATTAACCATGGCTCGGCGCCTGTGGCTCAACGGGCTGAGGAGCCAGCCACATACACCTGAGCTGGCGGGTTCGAATCCAGCCTGGGCCCACCAAACAACAATGACGGCTGCAACCAAAAAGTGGCCGGGCGTTGTGGCGGGCACCTGTAGTCCCAGCTACTTGGGAGGTGGAGGCAAGAAACTCGCTTGAGCCCAGGAATTGGAGGTTGCTGTGAGCTGTGATGCCATGGCACTCTATCCAGGGTGACAGCTTGAGGCTCTGTCTCAAAAAAAAAAAAAATACATTAACCATGTCTTTAAGATCATTGGGTGGGAGCCACATTCTGGATGACAGACACACACAAGTTCATGTGGAGACACATGAGCTCACCCACACCCCCCCAACACAGGGCACAGTGTCATCCTCCGAGCCAGACTTTTTATAGTCAACTTATCACTCAACTGGTAAGTTTGGAAACAATATGTTATTAATATTTCAGGAGAAGTCATGTTCAAAAAAAGAAAAAAAATCCAAGACCAGCAAATATACTCAAAGCCTAAACCTCATACCACCTCCTCAGCCATGGTACGTACATATATTTGGCCAAGGAAGGAAGGTTCTTTAAGTGCAAATGTCCAACATGCCATCAGCCAACCTGTTTGTTCTGCTCATTAGAACGCTGGATTACACACCTGACAGGCTGTCTTGATGAGTTTTTGCTTCTCCACAACGCTGGACAAGCCATAGGGCAAGGGGTCTTCAGTCTGCCTTCCCCCATCTCTTTTGAATGATTGGGTCTAATTTAATTAGAATCCTCCTGTATTTCTGTAAGGGGAGGTGGTGACACAGTACAAAAATCCCTCCACTATTAACCACAAGATGAACAAATCAGGGAGAGAAACCGCCGTCTCACCTGCTCCCTTGACACCACCCTCTCTGCACATCCTCCCCAAGGATGTGCTCCAGAGCTTCCCCCCCTTCACTGCCAACAGGTAGGGGACAGAGGAGGGCAGAGATACCGCCGAGATGGTAGCACTTGATTCTTGGGCTTTTCTTTCCATTGTGGCATTCAAAGAGCAAATGTGGTGATGTCTGTATTGTGCCCCTTCGAAGGGCCAGACTTTGAGAGTGCTTGGGTGTGTGTGTGCACATGTGTGTATGTGTGTGTATTCATTGTAGGCATATGCTGTGGATCACATGTTTACTCCGGACTTAATTCAGGACTTCAGACACCCATGAAGTCAGGGGGTCTGCAAGGCACCCTCTGGCCATTTTCTTCCCCTTGATTCCCAGCAAACTCGATGGTCGTCTGGGTCCACGGCCTAGGCCTATTTTCCAGTTTCCTTCCAGGGAGCTCAGGGCGCTGGTCGTCTTTGAGAGCTCAGTCTCTCCCCAGGAGACTCAAGAGGCCTCAGAGGCTCAGATGTCTCCCAGCTTGGGAAGTTGTTCAGCCACAGATCATCTGGGCCCAGGTGGGGCTCATTAGAATCTTGGGGACCTCACGGCCTCCTAATTCTCCAGCCCCTGCTGCCTCAAACCCCACTGTCTGGGACGGCCTTTCCCAAGTCCCTCGCCCCCAATGACATCTCTCATTGTGATAGTCCTGGCTAGACAACTGGGCCTTTCCAGATCCTCGTGCCCTAACTCTCCTCTGCCCCCATTGTTGGTTTAAGGTCACCAGGACCTTTTTTTGATGTGTGTAAGCCACATGATTCCTTCTCTGTCTTTCTTGGCAGGATTTGTGGAGAATGTCTGACTTATGTTCAGCGACCAAAAAAAAAAAAAGAATCACTGTTACTGTTGCTACGTGTGTCTTTCCATCAAGAGGCTGAAATACAATCTCAACAGTTTTGTCCAAGCATTTTCTGGCTCAGTTTGAGTTGGAGCTTGGAGCAGATGGGATTTTATGAGGGTTGTAAAAGTCAAGCTTTTAATGTGTCTCCAACAAATTGATGTATAACGGAGAGATGTTAAAAGTAGGAAAATCACTGGGGTCAGGGGCGGGGTGGGGTGCCTGAAGGTTCTGGAGCGCAAGGCTGCCAAACTGGGGCACAGGTGGCTTTAATTGCTCATGCAATTGGGCTGAAATTTGTTTCTACAAGAGCGGGAGAGGCTGCAGAGTCACCCTCGTGGGGTTGAGATAAACTTCTATTTTCTGAGTGGGGCGAGTTGTGCGTGGGCTTGATGACAGAATTCCAGCATCATCCAAATAATATACTCCTGTGGTTAATTCTGCCTGAGTTTTCATTTAAACCCAAGCTGTCTTGTTGGTAGAATGCAATTACATTAGAGAAAAACTGTTTATATGTCTTGAGATACGATGATGAAGAAAAACAGTAACATAAACCACTATTAAGCCTGAAGAAAGTTAATTGTATTTCATGCTGCCTCCCTGGGCCAGCAGGCTGGCACAGACATGCTTCACTTCAGCAAAACACAGCTAATCTTTGCAGCAGGGTACACATTTTCTCCCTTAATTACAAATAATTGCATAGTATAATTTATCCTAATGCCTGATGCCGCAACGTTCGTGTTCAGGAATAAAGGGTTAATTTGGGGTGGGTGGGGTGGGAGAATTACAAACAGATGTAACTGTATGCTCATAACCTTGGAGAGCAATGGAGTTTAATCAGAATCCTAGCCCGTGAAAGTCAGCAGGGCTGCCTCCCGTTAAGAGCACAGATAGCGATGATTTGTTTAGTTGCTTAACCATCCACCAATAGTTCTTTTTTGGATAAGCAGGCAAAGAAGATTAAGCACGTGGATTTCACCGTGTGATGAAACAGGCACCCAAGTGGCATTAATATACAGGCAAGTGAGTATTAAAATGAGCAGGGCATTCCCGGGCAGTACAGTCACAAATCTCTGTAGTCAAGGTTGAGCTCGTGGGTCTTTGGTGGACAAGAGTTTTCTAAAGGGGAAAAATAGGATCCACTTGACCATATGTCAAAGAAATTCACTTATGAGCTGATTAACAGTGGTGGTGATTTAATAAAAGCAGAGCAGAATAGCCCCAGGGCTGACGTTCTAACTGATCTGGGCTCTGTCCCGACTGGCTACCCACTCCTTAGCTGACTTCCTTGGGCCTCCTTTTCCTTAAGAATGGGGATAATATCAAGCACATTGCAGGTTGTCATGTGGATTAAGAGAGATTAATGAAGGTAACATGCACACATGATGCCTGGCTCATGAAAGTGAGCAGACTCAGAATCAGAAAAGTGCTGTCAAAGGCTCTGAGAGACATTCTTCTATCACCTGCAAAACCAGTCTATGAAAATCCAGGGCAGTGGGTCCTCATGAATCTAATTTCCCACCCTCAGCTCTCTAAGGGTTCCCCTGTGGATAAAACCATTTGTAGCTCAGGTTTGAAGCTGCATTTGTGCAGGCTTATAAAGAATCATAAATGGGGCTATAGGAGTTCTCAGTTGGCGTTGTCTGTTCAGACAAGCAGTGAATTGAGGGCTTGTTTCTTGGACTTCAAGGGACCACACCTATTATACACTGTATGGACTGATGGCCATAGGCTATCTTAGCGTGAGTGTAGACAGCTGCAGAGACCTCCAAACAAGTATTTTCCTTGGGTTACCTATAGACTGAGTTTGATCCTTTAGTGTCACTTTAGAGCCTCCCTGGGAAGATACCTTGAGGAGGAAGACACATTGAAGGGGAAGCCACTTGAGCTGCTTAATGGGGAGCTGTCATTGCTGAACCTGGGAGGGAAGGGGCAGACTCTGGGCCTTGAAGCAAGAGCTGCTGGATGGCATTCTGATAGGGGTGACCAGAGTGCATCACAGCCTTGGACATCTTTGCTGGGATGCTCATTCGTTCATTTGACAAAAGCTTATTAAGTTGTTAAGTACCAAGCCATAGCAAATGTTGTTTCAGGGTTGCCAGATAAAATACAGGACACCAGTTAAATTCGAATTTCAGATAAATAATACTTATTTTAGTACACATACAAGTATGTCTACTTCTAAATCTGGAAGTCCTATCCTGCTCCCAAGGGACTGGGCCAGAGTCCTCCACATTAGCCCTATTGATATTCGGGGCCAGATCATTTTTAGGTGTAGGGGTGCCCTGGGCATTGTAGGATGTTGTGCAACCTCCCTGGCCTCTACCCACGAAATGCCTGTAGCAAATGTGTCCAGATATTGCCAAGTGTTACTAGAAGATTAACTTGCTTAACTGGGTTAAGCTTAGGAGGCTCTTCCAGGTAAGCACAACAGTTCAACTACTACTTAAGGTCTTGTCTTCCTCATTAATGGAAATCTGCTTTTTGGAGTTGGAGTGCATGATGAATTTTCAAAAATTCTTGGTTAGACTCAAACTGTCAAGGAATGGCTGTTGAAACTCCCCAAAGGAAGTGTCTTCTGAAACGCAGGGGATGAGAGGGCTTGTGGGACAAAGAAGCACTGGCCCCAATTTTGGGGAGCTCTGGTCAGGAAGGTGTTGCAATCTTGCAGAAAATCACTTCCTTTGTGATTTGTCCAGCCTATGCCCAACATGTTCTGTTGTCAGATTTCTTGACTCAAAGAAGCAATTTAGTGGAAAGACTTAGTATCTGAGGTCGTGGGATCCTGGGAACAAGCTCAGAGCATGGTTCCTCCCAGGCAGCAGTCTGTCCTGCCCACGGGGCGGGGGGCTCTAAACCAATCAGTGCAAGCCCAGGGGTGAGCATGTGACTAGGTCTGGCCAATGAGATATAAAGGGAAGTCAACGGGGGGGGGGGGGGGGGGCTTTGAGGGAGTAATTTTCTCTCTATTAAAGCAAGAGGTCCTTAAAGTGTGGGGGTACTGCCTCCTGTCCCCTTTGTCCTGCTTTAGATGCAGTCATCTGAGCTTATGATATGTGGAGCTACGGCATCATGTTAGGATTATAGGCTTTACCAACCTGAAGGCGAGCCAAAGGAGGGAAAGTATTGGAGTAGCTGAACCAGCCCAGGGCCATCCTGCTAAGCAAACAGTAAATGTCCTCAGAGTATTGTTATTGTAGCCAGAAGAGTCCCCAAGGATCCAGGGTTCTGTGGTCCATAATAATGTCAGCACAGTTGTAGTAGTCTCCTACGGGTGATGTAATTACCACGAATTTAGTGGAGTAAGAGAACACACGTGCTCTTGTTTGCAATTCTGCGGACTGGAAGTTGGAAATGAGTCTTGTAGGACTAAAATCAAGGTGTCAGCAGCAGTTCCTTCTGGAGGCTCCGGGAGGTCGGAGATCTTAACTTTGCCTCTTCCAGCTTCTAGAAGCCTCTCGTTTTCCTTGGCCACCTTGCTCCAGTGTTTGCCTCCCCCACCACACGGTTCTCTTACAGAACCCTTGTGATCACGCTGAGCCCATCTGGATAATCTGGGATAATTGCCCCAGCTCAAGACCCTTAATCACATCTGCAGAGTTCTTTTTACCACATGAAGGGACATATTGTTGAGTCCCAGGGATTAGGATGTGGTTGTCTTTGGATAGTCATTCCTCAGCTCGTTACAGTGACAACACTACGTTGCTGTCTTCCTGAGATCGTGAGCCTCTCCAGACCTCTCTCCTGTTCTATATCTCAGTTTCCCCATCTGTGATTAAGGTCCTCTTCCTTCCTTTGCTATCTGCAGGCAGGTGGTCTCTATAGCTCGCGCCTCTTCTGAGTTCCAGACTCTGTACCTACCTGGCATCCTGGCATCTCCACTAGGCTGTTCCAAAGGCAGCTCAAACGCAGCACGTCTAAGAATAAACCCAGGATGCCCACCCCCTGTCCCACGCCTGCTCGCTTTTCTGCGTCTGCCTTCTCAGACGACACCACCTTCAGCCATCTGTGTGCCTGAGTCAGAAATATCCTCTTGCTCATTCCCACGGTGTGATCTGTTACCCCTGGATGTGGGTTCCCCTCCTATGTGTCTCCCAGATTTGGTCTACAATGTAACTCCCTTGCTCTGGGCCCCACAGGAAGGAGCCCTTTGAGGAAAGGTGAATCATGTACCTGACCATGCCTCAGTTTCTTCATTTACCAGGTGGGGCTCTCCTGCCCTGCTGACTGGCAAGGATGGTGAGAGAATGAAATCGGGGCCAAGACTCCCAGAAAATTCCATCGGGAAAGAGCCCTGGCCTGGGCCAGCTCTGCACCCAGCATCCTTAGTGGCCTGCAGGTTCCTCTCCTGGAATGTGGGGTGGCTGAGATGAGCCCTCAGATTCCCCAAGCTCTACCCCTGACTGTCCAGCTGTGTCCTGAGGGATATTGGAGCTGTTGCCAGGGGTGACCCAGGAGCTGGTCCCTGGAGACAGGTAGACCCGACCGTCTGAGGCTCCTTCTTGGGAAGTGTGTTCAGTGGGGCCATGTTCAGCAGCTCTGGCCAGAGAATTGCAGAAAGAGCCTTTGCTTTGAGAAAACACAGTGCAGCTGAGGCTGTTGGGGCTCTTCCTGGAGACGCTCTGGGCCAGGCAGCTCCATCCGTTTCTGGGAACTCCCCACTGAGCAGCCCTCTTGGAGCGACACATCATTCATTCACTCAACAGCTCCTTGTAGAGCAGCTGTTGTGTGCCAGGTACAGTCCAGACACCAGGGACACAGCTGTGGATGAAACAGACCAAGGCCCAGTTTTCAGGGAGCTGATTCTGGGTGGGGGGAACACTGAGTAATAGGCACCCCCACCCCCAACAAGCACAGTCACATAGACATATATATGTGGCACATACACCACACACACACATACAGATATATGTATAAATGTGTGTGTTATTCTAGGTAGTAAGAGATGCTATGAAAAATCAAGCCAGTTTTGCAAGTTTCTGGGGTCTGCTTTAGAGTACGAGGCATGAAGGTCCCCTCTGAGATGGGATCTTTGAGCAGAGGCCTGAAGGAATTGCAAGAGTCTCCCATGTGCATATCTGGGGGAAGCAAGTTTCAGATGGAGGGTGTGGCATGTGCAAAGGCCCTGTGGTGGGACCATGCCTGGACTGCTCTAGAATGAGTAGAGATACCTGTGTGATCGCTGTAGTGGAGTGAGCAAGGAGGGGGAGAGTAGATTCAGTTATGTAGGGCCTTGTCTGTCATGGTACTGGAATGACAAACATCCTGGTTTGTCTGGACTGAGGGGTCGTCCAGAACAAAGGATTTTCAGTGATAAGACTGAGGAAGCAGAGACGAGATATTCACTCTATGTGCTGCAGGAAGTTGGATCACATTCTGATGCGATAGGACGTGACACAAGATTTGCTAATGGACCCCTCAGGCTGCATGTGAAGGATAAACTATAGGGAGAGCAGGAGTGGATTGGGGAGACCAGGAGGGGTGATGGGTTCTTAGACCACAGTATTCCTGTTAGACACTGGAAGGGCCAAGTTGCTGTGATGAGGAAGATGGGTATGCTTTGGGGAGGGGTGGGATAAGGTTTTGGAAACAAGCAGTAGTGACCTGGTCCATAGGAGGCAGGATTGTGGAGGGGACAGGGGAGCAGGCCCTGCCCTCGGTTCCCACAACCTCTGCCCATCTGCATGGCAGGCCTGGGCATGGATCACTCCCCCTCCTGAAATTCTATTCTAAGCTTGCCAGGGGAGTTTACATTTCCTTCTTAAAAGGCCCAGCCTGGGTTGTATCCTGGAGGTCAATGTTTATTTGTGATAAGGACGGGCAGCTCTCACAGTTAACGAAGGGATGAGTTGTTGAAAACCTCATTGGTGGCCCCAAGTCCCATAATGGGCCTATTATGGAGATTTATCTTGGCAGCCACCTGTCCAGATATGTTCACTGGGATGTACTACATCTGCTGGAGGGTGTGATTTAAAAAGGGGTATTATGTGCTGGAAGGAAGTTACTGTGTCTTCAAATGCTGTTGACTGGGGAAAAGAGGCATGGGGCTGTTATGGACAGGCAGTTTATTACAATAAAACAACTTAACGTCCATCTCTTCTGATGTTCAAAAATTTCTGTGCGGTCTGAAAGCGTAGTTTACGTAACAGTATTGTGTTTCTTTAAAAAGAAAAAAGCTTGTTTACCCAGCTTCTGAAATAAAAACTAAAACTGAGCTATCCACTTTCTTTATTTGTGCCATGAAGTCTACAAAGCTCCTACTAAGCGCAGGGCCCTGGGCTACCAGATTTTGTTCTCAGTGGGCCCAGGGCTGGTGGAGGAGATGGGCATAGCCGTCAGCAGCACGTGGGGCACAGCGCTGGGGTGAGCAGGTTCAGGGAAGGGAGGATGGCTGGTTGCTGGGGGTCAGAGAAGGGTTTGGAAGGCATGATGCGTCATTGTTTTGCTTTTGCTGACAAGAACTAAACCCCTAAGGAATCTGACTAACAAGGTAAGGGAATTTGTTGGGCTCATGACAAGCCCCAGCCATGAGGGCGGACTTCAAGAGGGGTTGACTCAGCAGCTCTGCACTGTCCCTACTGTCCCCGTTATGCGATCTCTGCTTTGTCGCTTACTCCCTTGGTTTTTCTCTAAGGCTGGCTCACCTTGTAGTCACAAGATCGCTGCCACCAGCATCTACGGCCATGTGGCACCATGTGCAGACCCACCGTATAACAACAGGAGAAAGACTTCTCCTTAGAGCCTGAACTTTAAGTCCTTGCCTTTAGTTTATTTGTCCCATTTTAGGGTATGTGCCCACCCCACCCAAAGACAAATCGTCAGGGGCCTGATAAACTGAACAGGGTCCCCCTGGAGCTGAGGAAGAGGCAGACCCCTTGACAACATCGAGGTGATCTTCAGAAAGAAAAATGTGAGAAAAGAATGTGGGTTGGTGGTCATCATGTTACTGGACAAAGAGGGTCCAGCCTCCTGTCACCGTCAGCCAAGACGCAGAGATGGGGATGGGTCCATCTTTGGATTTTGGAATTTTGAAATTTTGGACAAAATTTCTTTGTCAGAAGGCCAGTGAGTGATTCTGGAGAACAGTGAGAGTAGCCTCTCCAAATCCGTTCTATTCTTCCATTTCCAAAACTTCAGTTTTATACATAAAAGTTCAAAGCAGAGATCGCATTAATCCTTCTTTTAAATGACAATCAGCACAAACTGAGGGACCTGTTAACAACATGTCCGATTCAAAAGTTGATTTCCTAAACCAATTCTCCTAAACTACTCAAGATAGGCATCTTTAGGAAGGGAGCTAAATTTACAAACCTCTAAGAATGGGAGGCAGGAGGTGAGGTCACCGGGTGTCACTGGTCTTAGCCTGACTGACTCCATCTTGTTCTCACTATGTATGCCCTTGGTCAGGCGCTGTAGCAGGGCTTCGGTAAATCTGAGGGATTTTGGATGTACCAAGGTAATATTATCAAAGGGAATGATAACAAAAATAGATAAAAATTGTTGCTAGATTTGTGCGCGTTCTACTTACCAGCCATTGCACTCAAGTCTTTCAAAGTAACAGGAGCTCTCCTAACCAAAAGCAGTTAACTGCCTCAGTGGATCGATGGATACTCATCATTTCCTCCTTACCTGAATATGCAAATCCACAGTTTGGGGCCACCAACTTCTCTCTGGAATTCCCCCCATTTCATTGCTTATTAGCTCAAATCCATGGAATTTGTCCCCGAACATGCATATTCCAGTTGAAAAAAAAAACCCTTGTTTCTTTGCAAAAAGTTGAATCTGCAATTTAAATACATATTTCACCCTAAATAACTCAGCGCACCAAAAGAGTTCTTGCTTTTATGAAAACAATGTTGAATTGCTTGGGAAAATTTAGTAAAGATAAGTAGCTTAAGAACGAAATTGGAAAACTATCCACAAGGATCCTAGATGGCTCTGCAAGTATCTTTACGCGTCAAATCACTTCAAATAAAGTGAAGCTGAAAATTGTATGGTTTATGGGGGAAAAAATGGGAAAATAAAAACAAAGGAAAATAGAGAAGAGCAGGCCTTGGTCCTATCATGACAATACTTCCAATTAGTGGGCAGTTGTGCGTTTTCTGTTAACCTATGTTAGGATGTGAGTATAAATGTTTTTAAAAAACATTCTCCACTTTAGCCAATTTAGTTTTATTAATAGACCTGATAGGATCAAACCCCTACCCTCTCCCACTGAATGTCCCACTTGGGAAAGGTGAATGGGCCAACCCTCACCCTTACAACAGATGTCCAACCCAGGAAAGGGACTGTCCTGACCCCCACCTGCCTGACCTTTAAAACCCCCATTCGCCATTACCCACATGTGGATTTCTTCCCGGTTGGAAGTCTCACCCCACCAGCACCCAGGTGGAATAAAGCCATTTTAATAGCACAAAATAGGCCTCCATTATCCTTTCATCTCGTGCCTCGGAATAATCTTTCATTTTTGGCTCCGCAACCCTTCATGACCCTCTGCTTGATTCAGCTGCTTTTGCAGCAGCCCTTGGAGGTCAGGGTACTTTATAGATGGGGAAATTGAGGCCCAGAAAGGAGAGCAAGCTGCAGAAGATCCCTCAGCAGAGGAATAAGGAACATTACAGCCCAGTACACCTGACTTTGTCCCTGGCGTGAACTCTTCCTGCACAGCCCTGGCCCTGGGCATGAGCTTCTGCGCTGCACATGGAAAAGCCAGTTACTACTCGCTGCATTTCAGAAGAACCCCACTCACTCAGGATTTCATCTGTCTTTCTAACTTGAAGGCATCAGGGAGACCATAACCAATGATTTATCTTGGACTCCCAGGTCACCGTGAAGCAGAAACACTCAGTGACTTGCCTCTGTGCTCTGGTGAGGCCTTTGACTATCTGCTGTGATTCCCTCCTTCCTCCCAGGTTGACGTCTTGGGCAGATCTAGGCCTTTCAGACCTGCTCAGCTCTAATAATAGGCAAATCTTTAGGTCTGAGAGTCTGGTCCAGGATATGTTCATGTGAAGCCCACAGCCAGTCTCAGTGTCTCTGTGCCCTGTCACAGGTCTGACATCTGACCACTCCAGGAACGTGCAGTTTTCTTGGGGAAGAACCTGATTGGTTATCAGTTCCATTCTCCCCGCCCTCCAGGAGTCTTCCAGCTTTCTGTTCCGTTCCTACAGAGTGGGCAGAGGAGAGATTTGGGGAAGAGAAATCTCAGAGCCTGGGCTATGAGAATCCAACCGATAATCAACCTTCTCCTCGCAGAGGGGACACCTGTCATGGGAGCAGGAGCAGCCATGGGGGTGCCAGCCCGTGCCCTGGGGCCCCTCGAGTGTTCTGTGCTCCCCCACCCTGCCCTCTCTGGTGCACAGTCCCTCCCTTCCATGGACCACATCTGTGGCTCTCATAGGAGGCCCCGGGCCTGTCTGTAGATCTGCTTCCTCCCACAAACCCCCGGAGTGCAGTGTCAGAAGCCCAGCTCAGCCCTGGGGCGAGGCAAACACCTGGGCTGGACTCCCCTCCACCCAGGCTGAAGTTTCCTCCCTCCCTGAGGGGCTTGGCTTGAGGTCACACCCTGGCCTGGCTTCCTGCCCTTTCCTGTCCCCGGTCCCCACTGCCTCCCTGGTCCAAATCCTTGCCCCAGTCCTTGCATTAGGGTCCCTCTCAGAGTCCACTTCATGGGAACCTGACCCAAGTGGTATGTGGGGGAGGGGTGTGTTCAGGGACACTATGGGCCCCACACCACATGGCTCTAGACTCTGTGGCACTAGGAATCCTCCCCCTGCTACCCTATTGCAAACCTCACCCTCAGTTCCTGCCCTGGGAACCTTCTCCTGGTGACCCCTTCCCCTGTCTCTAGCCCAGGGCTCCCTGTGACCATGGGTGCTCCCGACAGCCCTGTGGGGTACAGTTTGCTCAAAACTATACTGCATAGAGGGCAGCCCTAGCTGGGCCCCCAACCTCCCGGAGAGGGGAGGCCTCTCCTGTCCACCCTCCAATCTGCATGGGACCCTGGCCCTTACTCTCAGCACAGGCTCTGAGGCAGCCTTGGAAACACCCACTGGGGGAGGAAGATACGCACCCCATCTTTGGGACACCCCAGCCTCCGCAGGTGGGTCTCTGGAGCCCCCTCCTCGCCTTGGGCCAAAAAGCATTTCCTTTTGCAAATTTCTTTGGATATGGTCCCAATGTTTGCTATCCTCTCAAACTTGAGGTGTTGAAATCCTCACCCCCAAGGTGATGGTGTTAGGCGGTGGGGCCTTTGGGAGGTAATGGGTCCTGAGGGTGGTGCCCTCCTACAAGGGATCAGAGCCCCAAGTAAAAGAGGCTGAGGGGACTTGGTGGGCGCCCACCCTGTGAGGATGTGGGAAAAGGTGCCATCTATAAGCAAGGAAGCTGCCCGCGCCAGACAGCAAATCGGCTGGCACCTTGATCTTGGCCTTCTCAGCCTCCAGAACTGTGCGATGTAAATGTCTGTTGTTTAAGCCATGCGTCAATAGTATTTTGTTACCGCAGCCCAAACTGAGTAAGACACCCTGCCAGAAGCATTCCTGAAAATGTGCCCCTCTCATGTTGGGTGGCACTGGTGGCTCCTATGGCTGTTTCCCCATTTCTAGCTGTGGGACTTCAGCTCAAATCCTGAGTCCTCTGGAAATGTCTGGCTTGATGTCCTGTCACACTGGCTCACTGGCTTAGAAAGGGAGGACTTTTCCATGTTGGATCTGGGCTGCCGCTGAGGCCCCTCCCCCATGAGTGAGGGCAATGAGTGCTTAGCGGTCCGTGGTATGACCTGGTGCCACCCCTTGTGTCCAGGGAGTGCAGCCTGTGGATAAAGTGAATTAATGCAGCTGGAGGCTCAGAACCCCAGTCCCTGGCACGTGGTAAATGCAGTGTGTCAGCTCATTGTCATCTGTTGGCCAGTCGGAGGGGAATTGCTTTGGGTTTAGGAAGTGAGATTTCAGTAAAAGCGCTTTGAGATTTAGCCTGTAATTGGCAGCTTTGCTTCTAATCGCTCCTGAGAGACAAGCCAGAAAATGCTGATTATCCCTAAACCCAGAACAGAAAGGGCGAAGGGGAGGAAGGTGGCCCTTGCTTCCCCTGTGACGTGCCCATCTCTACCACCTGCTGCCAGGCTCAGACAGATAATGGACAGTCCAAGCTCTGGGCTCAGGGCTTGCTGCCTTTCCTCCTGCTTCTTAATTTTTAAAAAATTATATCCCAAAGCCTTCATCACTGCAGATTCCCTGACTCTCCGATCTGGGCTAATCTTTAGGATAAAGCGTGGTCTTTTTTGAGTGTTTTCAGGTGGCTTCTCATACCTGGAGACCAGGAAGGCACACGTGGTCTTCTTCCATGCACTTCTCCACTAATTTTTAAACCCTTTCTTCTTCTCATGATTTTCTGGCTAAATGTCTGAATTTGTGTTTATCTTTCTCCTTCAGGGACGGTGGTGGCTGAGGCTCCAGCAGCTGTAAAGCAGGTTGTAAGTATAGGGGATGTTACTATTATATGACTGTCTGGGAGACGGAAGGTGGCTACCAGACACCAGCCACCAGCCACCAGCCTGGGCCATGTGCCCAAGAAATGTTTCTGAGCACTCACTATGTGCCAGGCATGGGGTGCTGGGCATGCAGTGGTGACTGGTGACAAGCACTGCCAGTGTCCCTGTCCTAGAACATACATTTCAGTGGGAGAGACAGTGATGTGTAAATGCAGTAAATACTGGATGATGCAGATGTTGGCATGGACGCAGAGAGAAGAGAATGCTTCTACACTGCTGGTGGGAATGCAAGCTTACACGACCTTTTGGGAAAGAAGTTTGGAGGAGAACACTCAAGGAACTAAAAGTAGACGTACTGTTTGATCCTGTAATTCCTCTACCAGGTATATACCCAGATGATCAAAAATCATTTTACAACAAAGACATTTGCACCATAACGTTTACTGCAGCCCAATTCATAATAGCCAAGACATGAAAACAGCCCAAGTGCCCATCGACCCACGAATGGAGTATATGTATACCATGGAATACTATGCAGCCCTAAAAAGATGGAGGCTTCACATCTTTTATATTTACCTGGGTGGAGCTGGAACATATTCTTCTTAGTAAAGTATCTCACGAATGGAAAAAAAAGTATCCAATGTACTCAATACTACTATGAAATCAATACATAACTACCTACACACTCATATGAATGGCAAAACATAACTATAGTCCAGAAAGTAGAAGGGAAGAGGGGAGAGAGGGGAGGGGAGGGGGGATATGGGAGGAGGGAGGGTATTTGGGGGGAACCTCACCTAATGTGCATGATGCAATGGTACATTTCAAAACTGTTCAGAAATGGGTATAATTGTGAGGGATGTGTTACTTAGTTCAACATAAGTATTTTACATTGTGTATTGAAGCAGTACCCTGAACCCCATAAATACATCAGTGTACAAAGTTATGATTTAATAAAAAAATTAAAAAACAAATAAAAAAAAATACCTGATGATGTCAGACTGTGTTGAGTCCCAGGTAGGGAAGGGACAGTGACATGACAAATGGGAGGGGTGGCTGATGTTGCCCTGGGCAATCAGGGGGCCTTTGAGGAGGTGTCATGTGGTCTGCCTTGTCTGAGGAGAAGGAGGCAGCCAAGGGTGGGCCTGTTGGGGGACTGGCAACTCCTGGTAGGAGAACTTGAGGTGGGATGAGCTCAGGGGGGTACATAGCAGTGAAGCTGAGGGCCAGGCATGGGGGGACAGTGTGGAGAGCCCAGGGGTGGCAGGGCCTGGCCTGTGTCCATGTCAGGGGTGCTGGAGGGTTGTAGGCAGAGAGGTGTCCTGGGCTGATTGAGGTGTGGAAAGTGTCCCTGTAACTGTGTGTGGGGAGGGGTTGCTCGTGGGGGTTGGGCAGCTGCTCAGGACCCGTGGATATCAGAAGGGGCAATGAGAACACGGGTGCTCTGTAAACTGCAGAGTACAGTCCATCTGGGGACCTCACCTTAGTGACACCACGGCTGCTCCCAGTGATGACGGTCGGCACAACCTCCCAGGGTCCTTCTCAGACTGTTCTGCAGGGAAAGGTCTGATCCAGGCGACAGGATGGATCACAGCATAAAACACACAGAGCTGATAGGGCCATGAAAGTCATCAGAGAGTCATCAAATGCAATATGATCATCAATACACGTCAATCAACAGGGATCGGTCACAGTAAAATCCAGTGCGATTATCATAATGATGATGGTGCCTGACGTGTTTAACCCTCACAGCTGTGGGCAGACACTGCGCCGAGCACTCTGCTGATCCTTTCTGCCTTAGTCTGTCCAGTAATCCTCTGCAACAAGGGCTCTCGTCATCCTCGTTTTGCAGATGAGGAGGCTGAGGCACAGAGAGGTTAAATAACTTGTCCAAGGTCACACAGCTAGTAAGACGTGGGCTGGGATCTGAACCACAGAATCTGTCTCCAGAGGTGGCGCTCCTAGAAAGTACAGGGTTCCTCACCGTCCAGCTCACGTCCATGGAGAACTGTGTGAAATGGTCTCACTGCAAAACGGTAGGGGAAATTTCTTGGCATTCCAGCATCTGGCTTCCAAAAAAAAAAAAAAGCACCCAGGTGTTTCCTGTCCCCAGATGCTGTCCCCACATGCCCAGTGCCCCCTTCCGCCAGGGGAGGATCTCCCAGCCCTGGGGGCTGAGGCTTCACGCTCTGCAGGTGCCTTCAAGGCTAAGCCAGGAAGATGCCTCCTCTTACCACCAGCTCCTCTGCTGTGCTGTGGGGTTGCTGCGCCTCTTCTAATTGGCCCTTCTTCTGCCCGTTGGTCACACTCCTGGAGACAAGTTCCCAGGCAGACAGACATGGCCCCCGAGAGTCTAGGATTCAGACAACTCCTGCTTGCACCAGCACTAAAAACAGCATTATGTCCCCCAGCTTGGCTATTTTTAGCAGGTAACAGACTGTACACAGCTTTAATTAGCATTTGATTCAGAGGCTGGATTTCAGTCAAATGCAAGAGTGACTGACCGGGAGTCCCCTCACCTCGGCACCTGTCTTGTGTCTCCAGTGTGGGAAGGAACCAGCTGCACCGAGGGTGGACCCTGGGGTTTCCTGGAAGCCCCAGGAAGGGGACAGGGGCCTTTGTGACTGTTTCCGCAAACTTGCTTATGCCTTCACCCCCTGCGCTGTCCAGAAGGCTTGGTTCTGCCCAGACCCAAGTGCTGTCCTCTGGGGAACACCTGACCAGGCCAGTGTGACAAAGATGTCCTGCCACATTGGTGTGGGGCTTGTGGGTCATCTGTCCACACTTAAGGCGGTCCTGAGGATAGGGCAGGAGTTCCTGAGCTGTGGCAGCGATCACAGGATGACCTCAGTGTCCCCACAGTTGCAGGGAGCTCAGTGGCCTACAATACAGACTGCATTTCCTGGGCTTTGGCCACTGGGGTGTGAACGTCGTCTCTTTCTTCTCACTCTCCTTTCCTAGTCGGGGAGGACAGGGGTGGGCAGCCCAGGGAAGGTAGCGTAATGAGGTCGGAGGACCCCGGTGTCCTTGTCTGTCCTGTTGGGAGGGTAATTCTACCCACTTCCTCTGGTTTCTATAATTTAAGAATCTTTCCTTTGCCAAATGACAGAAAAGCTAACTGCACTGTTTGAGACAAAAATGTATTGTCTCAGGAAACTGGAAAGTTTTAGAAAAGGGCTGTTTCAGGCAAGACTCAGGTAAACATGGGAACCAAAGGGAGGGATTTTCTAACAAGGTAAATGTTTGCACAAGGTTCCAAATAATAGTCTCTTGCTTTTGTGGCATATCCAGGCGACGTGGTGGTAACACTGACACATAGTCTCAATCTCACAAAAAGCTCAGGGAAAAATCAGACGAGTGGACAGATGGACAGCCGTGGTCAGGGTACCTATGGCTCTGGAAACTCATGGAATATCGAAAATGCCCCTTTTCTATTATTTGTTATTTTTAAAATAAATTTGTAAGGTCACAAACAGTCCTGGCTTGCAAGAACCCCAGAATCTCCTTGTAATCCAAGTGCTCGAATCCCGAGTGTACGGGACGTCCGAAGTCATCCTCGAGATTTCTGTAGTTCGTGAAGCTGACATTTCTCCTGCTCCTCCAGCCCTCCTTCCCAGCCTCCGCTGAGCTCTTTTTCTCCGCTCTGTGGCTTGCAGCTGCTCTTCTGGCTTCAGCAGGGGTCCATCCAGCTGAGAAAGGAAAAATAGGGTAGTTTGAGCTATGTCATGTACGCAAAATTGATCAGGCGCAGAGAGCTGAGGATGGGACTTCCGTCATGCCATGGGCCTCCAACTGAAGCCCGGGAGCAACTGTTTAAAAAATGGTTCTCAATTTGTAGCCTCATCCATTATCTTCACAATCCTAGAATCAAAGATGCAAAAATATAATGTCTTAGCCAATCAATAGCTTGTGTTATTTTCATGTAAATTCTTGGTAAAGAACTTAGAAACTGACTCTTCCTTTTTTCCCTTAAAAACCGGCTTGTAACTGCTGCTCATCAGAGTGTTTGTTCACGACACCTTAAATCTGTGCTCCCGGGTGGCCACCCTCAAGCTTGGGCTTAAATAAACTCCATCTGTAATCATATTTTTCTGAATCTCATTATTTAAGGTTGACACATCCCAGCACGGCATGGGCTCCTTCTTGGTCTTTATTTTCCCAAATTCCAGGTCCCTGGCAGCTGCAATGGGAAGGTTTTCCTGGCGATTTTGTAGAAACACGGGGCAGCAGGAGTGGGTGGATTTTTGCCCTGGACTCTTGGTCATTTCTTTTCTATTTTTTTTTTTTGAGACAGAGTCTCACTATGCCGCCCTCGATAGAGTGCTGTAGCGTCACAGCTCACGGCAACCTCAAACTCTTGGGCTTAAGCGAGTCTCCTGCCTCAACCTCCCCAGTAGCTGGGACTACAGGCCAGGCACCCACCACAATGCCTGTCTATTTTTTTTGTTCCAGTTGCCATTGTTGTTTAGCTGGCCCGGGCCGGGTTCCAACCCACCAGTCTCTGTGTATGTGGCCGATGCGGTAACCACTGTGCTACAGGCGCCGAGCCCCCTGTGGTCATTTCTGCCAACTCCACCATCAGTTTGTGTGGCTTAGCAACCCCGTTCCCCTCTGCCTCTTCCCTCCAGCCTCACCTCTGCATCCCCACTCCTGTGTGCATGGTCCTCCTCTGAGCAACTCTGGTGAATAACGGATTTTCTGACCCTCTGTGCTGGTAATAATCACAGCTGCCACTCACCTGCTGCCTCCTCCTGCTCCAAGCACGGGGCCTGTGCCTGTAGCGCGTTATCTCCTCACTTTGACAAGACCCTTATGAGTGGAACGTGTGTTCCCATTTTACAGATGCGGGTGCTGAGGAGCAGTCCTCAGGGGGTGCCGTGGTCTCTGGGGGAGTTTGGGCTCGCCTGTTGCTGGCTCACCCTGGGGTCCAAGCACCTAACCAATGCTGTTTCCCTACTTTGTTTGTTTATTTATTTGAAACAGAGTCTCACTCTGTCACCCTGGGTATTTCTCCATGGTGTCATCATAGCTCACAGCAGCAACCTTAAACGCTTGGGCTCAAGCCATCCTCTTGCCTCAGCCTCCCGTGTAGCTGGAACTACAGTGCTCACCACATGGCCTGGCTAGTTTGTTCATTTTTAGTAGACAGGGTCTTGCTCTGGCTCAGGCTGAGAGTCAAGAGCCTCAGGCTGGAGACAACTCCCAAGTACAAGCAATCCTCCCACCTTGGCCTCCCAGAGTGCCAGGAGTACAGGTGTGAGCCCCCTGCCCTGGCCTGTTCTGCACTTTAAATGATCTGCGTCTCCATGCTCCTCATGTCCACCTGGTAGTCCCAGGCTGACCCTTTGCTCCTGGGGTGAGCACACATTTTCTGTAAAGGGCTACAGAGGGAATACTTGGGGCTTTGTGGGCTCAGAGTCTCTGTTGCTACCGCTGGAGGGGCTAGCCAGAGATAATCTAAGAACACAGCAGCTCCGCCTCCCCCTGGAAAACTCCGTTTGCAAACACAGGCAGTGGCCCTCTGGCTGCTGTGTTTCCTGATCCCTGGTTTACTCAGTAGCTTTCTTTAAGCCCCTTTTTGTTTTCACGAAGCAACTTTTACTCGAAAGGAAAACTGTATCACCAGAGTAGATGGGAAACCAGCTTCTCCTGCTGAGAAGGAAGGTAACCGTAGGAAAATAAAACAATAAACCTCTGTTCGGAAGCCTGGCCTGGGCTGGGAGAGGTGCTAGAAGCGTGTCAGCACCAAATCAAGATGTTGTCTGTGAGGTAACTGGGAGAACCAAAAAGGAATCAGGATAGATGTGATGCTGCTGAGCTCCTGTTGGTCTTGGGAAGTGATCTCATGCTGGGTTCCTGAGGTTCTGAGTAGGGAAGGAGCAGGGAGGGGCTGGAAGCCTTGTGCTCCCCCCCTGGAGCAGTGAGTTGCGGACAGGAAGTCTGGACACAAGGCTCACAGGACAAACGACTTGAATGTGGCCTTGGCACTGGCTGCCTGACAGCTCCGAGGGGCTGCTGGGGTTCCCACTAGGGACTGGGAGCTGCAGGGAGGTATCAGCAGGTGGCTTTCCCCAAATACATGTATTTATGTCAGACAAACTCCCCTTAAAGCATCAAGACATGAACAACCTCAATTTCCTTTATTTTGGTAAGCAGGCCAGCTTCGAACCCCCCACCCTAGTGCCCAGGGCTGGCACTCTACCCACTGAGCTACGGGCATCCAGCCCTCAATTTCTTTTTAGCGTGGTTTCTTCTTTCTCATCATTCCTCCACTACTTCATCTCTCTTGCTCATTCTCTCCACAGCTATATGGTCATACACACACACACACAAACACATTTTGACTCTGTTAAAAAATATTTTGGTTACTTTTTTTTTTTTGAGACAGAGCCTCAAGCTGTCACCCTGGATAGAGTGCCGTGGCATCACAGCTCACAGCAACCTCCAATTCCTGGGCTCAAGCGATTCTCCTGCCTCTGCCTCCCAAGTAGCTGGGACTACCGGAGCCTGCCACAACACCCGGCCATTTTTTGGTTGCAGCCATCATTGTTGTTTGGCGGGTCCAGGATGGATTTGAACCCGCCAGCTCAGGTGTACGTGGCTGACGCCTTAGCCCGTTGAGCCACAGGCGCCGAGCCACCTTTTTTTTTTTTTTTTTGCAACCATTTCTCACCCTCTTTCATGAACAGCCAAGCAAAGAATTAATTTAGACTCTGCGACATCAGGGCCTTTCTTGTTAGATTGCTCTCACTATCTCTTGGAAGCCCTGGGAATTTAGGTGAATGATCTTTCGCTTCTCATATCCTTGACTGGGGTCTTATGTGTCTTCTGGCCAGGGCAATATCAATTCTTTTGGCATCTTAGGGTTCCTTATCATTGTCCGCACTCTGGGCCTCTCTTTGACTACCAACATTCTCACATTTTCTACTGCTACTAAAAACCTTCTTTTACCTCGCATTGCATCTTTAGACTGAAAGAAGATGGTGATTATTCTGTCCTCATCCAAAGCCATTACTTGAAAAGCTTGACTTGGGGATGGTGAGGACCGGGGAGCCCCGTGCCGTTAAGAGCGATGGATACACAACCATTTAATTCCCCAAGGCAGACGCCAAGGGAAGGGACGTTATCTCCTTCATAGGGGCACTCAATTCAGTCTGATGGAGATTCAAAGAATTACACACATCCCGGCAGCAGGCTGGTAAATAAAATTGAAGGAAGGGGTTTAAATCCTTTCACTTCAAGCTGGAAGAAACTCTGTATGAAAAATTCCACATGATTAAGTCACGGGAACACTGTCTCTGCAGATCCCCATGGGCTCTTACACACAGTTCCATTTTGTTTTCGAAAGTCTTTGGCTCCTATATATCCAAGACTCCGGGAAATTAACCAGCAACAACATGGAGACGGGAGAAGGGCAAAGCTCATAAGGACCTTGGATTTGGGGAGGGTGAAGCTGTAGGAAGCTCTCACCTTCCGTGGGATGGGGGGCTCAGTCTGGGAGAGACGACGGAGTCTGTCCTGGAAGGTTCAGTGGTACGTTGGGGGGATGTTTCTGATGGTGGCAGGAAGCGGGTCTGTGCTCGACCAGGCTCAGCATGCTTTGTATCAGGGTTATGCCCTGATGAACAGGAGTGTCGAGGGAGGGCTGCGTATCATCCCTTCATCCGAAAGTTATTTCTTGAGCCCCTACCCATATGGCACACATCATAGGGAGGCAAGAGGGAAGAAAACAGATAACATCCCTGCCCTCAGGGAGCTTACCCTCCATTAGAGGAGGGAGACAAAAGGCAAATCTATTCAGCATGTATTTTGCTGATTCAGAAATGGGCAGGTTTTTTTTTTTCTTTTTTCTTTTGAAACAGATTTTTACTCTGTTGCCCAGGCTGGTGCTGTGGCATCCGCCTAGCTTACTACAACCTCAAACTCCTAGGTTCAAGTTGTCCTTCTGCCTCAGTCTCCCAAGTAGCTGGTAATCCCTTGGTAATTTTTCTATATTTTGTAGAGATGGGCTCTTGCTTTTGCTCAGGCTGGTCTCAAACTCCTGGCCTCAAGTGATCCTCCAATCTCGGCCTCCCTAAGTGTGAGAATTACAAGGGTGAGCGGATGCACCCAGCCACACAATTTGGTTTCCCCTAATATCTAAAATCAGAGTGCCTCTTATTGGTGATTTTTCTCTAGTACACGCCAAATGGTTTTATATAATTAAAACAGACACTGGTCATCTATGAAGAGCCCCAAGTCCTTGTCATAAGGATCTAATTACAGTTTCAGAAACCACTAAAACTTAGCAGCTTATCTAGTTAGGAGGATCTTGCAGACTAATTAGGTTCAACCTCCTTTTTAGCCCTTCAAACTTTCTGTTACAGAGACTCTTATATTGAGCTCCAACTTGCAGAAACCAATTAAAGGAAGCTCTTGGGCTCAGAATGGAAAGGGGCCCAGCCCACCTGTCTTTCCCCAGGCCAATTTTGAGGCACTTCCTTTGATCTTAAGACTGAAAATGAACCCAGTTTGGAGTTGTTGGTGCCACATCTCCAAAGCACAGTGCACAACCCGGTGGCTTTAGGTCCAGGAGTGCATCTGAGTGAGGCGGGCCTGAGTTTTGAGTGAAACAAACCCAGTCCGAGGTAAGCGTGTGCTGAATGTGGCGGGCGGCACCTTCCTGGGCTGCAGAGGCTTAAAAGCTGCGACCTACCTTTCCAGGCTCCCCTAGGGGTGGCAGTGAGGTGGGACTGTCTCCTTCCACTGCTGCTGGGCCTCGACTGATGCGTGTGCTAACAGCTGGGTGAGGAAGGACACTCTGGAAGTGGTCCTAGATTGTGGCAGCTTTGAAATACACTTCCATGCCGGATTCCAGGATTCCAGGGGGAGTGTTAGTATTATGGCGATATCCCCACAAAGTGATGAAACTGGAGTTGTTTTATGTCAGTAACACCTAAGTGTGACCACAGCTAAGGAGGCCTCCTTACCTCCTGGGGGGTGAGGGTGTAAGTCTTAAGTGAGTTGGTGAGTTTTGAGGTCAAGGACAACTCGACCCCTGCAGATGGTGGATTGGGGGTTATCTCCTCAGGGAAGACGCCTGGGGCCTGGGGTGTCCCTCTGCTTGGTGACCAGGGTGCCCTGGGTCACTTAGCTGTGCAGCGAGATCACAGAGCACTGGGGCCATGAAGTGCTCTGGTGGCAAAGGCAGGACTTTTCTTCACTGCCCTTTTCAAACTTGCTGTGGCTGGTTCCTTTTTTAGCCCGTGGAAGATTGATGATTTCATTATTTGTGGCGCTCAGCAATAAATCTCGGAGTTGGGGCTAAGTGAGCTCTTTCCCAGTTGCGTCTTCTGCTGTATGATTCATCACGTTTAATCATTCGTTTACCTGGGCCGGCCGCTGGTCTTGGGGAGGGCAGTCCTTGTGGACAGGGGGCAGTTTTAGTCTTTTAGGGAAGGGGCAGCAGTGGGAAGGCACAGGGCTGGGGGCGTGGTCAAGGCTCAGGTGGGCTGGAGTGGGTGGAGCTTCAGCTGAGGCCGCAGAACGAGCAGTAAAGGGAAGTCCCAACAACACCCTGGAGGGGCCTCAAAGCCTGGCCCCATTTGCCAAGAGAACCTCCCATGGGAGGGGGGAGACT
>CAUYRH010026597.1:0-36877 GCA_963574655.1 Perodicticus potto
GTTGTCATTGTTGTTTAGCTGGCCTGTGCCGAGTTCGTACCCGACAGCCTCGGTGCATGTGGGTGGAGCCGTAACCACTCTGTTACAGGTGCCAAGCCCATTTGATTTCCAAAAACTGATTTCCAGTTTTATATCTTAAATATTTTAACTTCACTTTAATATGCCACAGAATTACTTGTAAGAAATTAAGAGTCAGCTGCTTTTCCAAGGCCTCTGTGAGCACACCTGCCTCTTTGAGTCTCATACACTTTCGTATATATCACATTAGCAGCTTATTTTGAACTTTTCTATTTGTGAATTGCTTGCACTGTACAATTGAGGCTTCTATTGTAGTTGTATGCTGTGAAGTATAAGACTGTTCTGCTGATGAACCATTCTGTACATATATATCCCCCCAACTAGTAATGTTGTTTTGTGGACACTGATGTGTCTTATAGTTTTTTCCCCTTTTGAGCAATAAATACAGAGCTGAGCACAAAGGAGTTGGGGTTCATTCAAACTATGCAGACTAAACATACTGACCATCTCATCTGTTTCTTGGTTTTGTGTGTGTATTTCCTTACACTATTTAAAGTTCCAGAATTTGCTAAGGCAGCCCCTATAAAAGGTCACATGTCATCTCTTTGCCTTCACCTGTGCACAACGACAAAGGCTTCGGGGATCCAGGAAGGAAAAGATGTATACAGATAACACCCTTGGAAGCTTGGTAGTAAAATCCAGGGCTTCTGCTGGGAGTTTTTCCTGAAGTTTTTGACAGCAGAACTTTTGCTGTGACAGGGAGCAGCGTTCCAACAGGCCCATGAGGATTCTTCTCCTTTGAGAGTCTGTCCATTTGTCAAACTGGAAAAATAAAACAAAACTAAAAAGCTCCAGGTCTAGTTTGATAGCAGAGATTCTTTATGAGTAAGAGATGAGAACAGCATAGAAAGAGAGTTTAGAAATTTATTTCTAATGGAAATCATGAATTTCTTTCCCTAATCAGTGAATTCCATGTTTTGCCACCTCCCCTTCCTCTCTATCTTTGTATGTGTGAGTGTGTGCTTGACTTGAGTGTATACACAGAAGTGCTTTTGACCTCAAAACTTGAGGTTACATATTCATAAACTGAGAAAATACCTACTTATAAGATACAATTTCAAGTGAAGACATCTGGGCAACTCTTCTGCTCCATTTACTTACTCTAAAGTAAATAGTTTCTACTTTATTTCATCAATGCTTAAAACTCCAGAACCAGAAACAAACCCTTACATTCACAATTGGAGGTAAATTATAAAATGCAAATGTCTCTGACAAGGAAAGTATATTGGGTTAAATTCTTACTAGCATGTAAATGACTGATGTGACCGGAGAGGCAGTGTTGATAAATGAAGACCTGGAAAGAGGTCGTAAATGCTAAAGGAAGCCAGGGCATGTCCAAAAGAAGCTTTGGCTACTTTATAATTTTCCTGAGATTATCTTAAACCAGTCCCAAGATGAGACTGGGATTTAGACAGAAAGATGAAAACTTAGGGATTTAGAAGTCTACATGTCTTGTTTCTTTTTAAATTTTTTTTTTTTTTTTTTTTGCAGTTTTTGGCTGGGGCCAGGTCCAAACCCGCCACCTCCAGTATATGGGGCCAGTGCCCTACTCCTTGAGCCACAGGTGCCACACTACATCTCTTTTTTCTTTTCTAGTCCATTAGGGAAGAGAAAATAGGGAAGCTTGGTTTGGTTGTATTTTTGTATAATATTGCATTTCACACATAGGTATTTAATACTGTTATTATAAAGTAATCAGAATTTTATAATGACTTTTAGCTGTAATCACAAAATATGAACTGAACTACCCAAAAAGGCATATAAAGCATACATTTAATTTTTTCAAGATTTATAATTTACTCATTATAATCAATGTATTTTTTTTTTTTTGGAGACAGAGTCTCACTTTGTCACTCTCAGTAGAGTGCTGTGGCGTCACAGCTCACAGCAACCTCAAACTCTTGGGCTTAAGCGATTCTCTGGCCTTAGCCTGCCAAGTAGCTGGGACTACAGGCACCCGCCACAAGGCCAGGCTATTTTTCTGTTGCAGTTGTCATTGTTGCTTAGCTGGCCCAGGCTGGGTTCAAACCTGCCAATGTTGGTGTATGTGGCTGGCAACGTAAGCACTATGCTATGGAGCGCCGAGCCGCAATGTATTTTTTTTTTTTTTTTGTAGAGATAGAGTCTCACTTTATCCCCCTCAGTAGAGTGCTGTGGTGTCACACAGCTCACAGCAACTTCCAACTCCTGGGCCCAGGCGATTCTCCTGCCTCGGCCTCCCCAGTAGCTGGGACTACAGGCACCTGCTACAATGCCCGGCTATCTTTTTGTTGCAGTTTGGCCAGGGCCAGGTTTGAACCCGCTACCCTTGGTATATGGGGCCGGTCCCCTACCCACTGAGCCATAGGCGCCACCCATGCAATGTATTTTTTTAATTAGTAATAGTAAAAACAAAATTTCAACATACTTTTATTAGTGATTTGTGAATCAAAACAAGGGAGGAGCGCTCCGCAGAGCTGAGCAGAGGAGGTGGCTCTGTAGGCAGAAAGGTGAGAACAGGGAAGACTTTTTTTCATGCTAGCTCAGGTAAATTGGGGCCCTTCTGATTGGCTGCTGTGAATCGCCTGAGTTTTGTTTTGTTTTGAGTTTTTTATTTATTTATTTATTTTTTCTTTCTTTCTTTTTTTTGAGACAGTCTCAATATATCGCCCTCGGTAGAGTGCTATGGCGTCACAGCTCACAGCAACTTCAAACTCTTGGGCTTATGCAATTCTCTTGCCTCAGCCTCCCAAGTAGCTGGGACTACAGGTGCCCACCGCAACACTCGGCTTTTTTTTTTTTTTTTTTTTTGGTTGCAGTTGCCATTGTTGTTTAGCAGGCTGGGGCTTGAACCAGCATCCTTGCCACCCTTGTTGTATGTGGCCAGTGCCCTACTCACTAAGCTAGGGGTGCTGATCCTGTTTTGGGTTTTTTAAAAAACTGTTTTAAATTTCAAATCAGCCAGTTTGATTGCTCAGAGTCACTCCATTCTGGTTTGGCCTGGTCTGTTGGGACCTAGTACAGCTCAGTCCAGAACAATGGTTCATTCCCATAAATTTTAACAGCAGGTCTACTCCCTGATTAAAACTATCTACTATTACAGATTTATTCAGTGACCAACTAATCTCAATCTGGAGACTACATTCAAGGGGGAGGGGACCCTAAAATGAGAAAACAAAAACCTCAACTATAAATACCAAAGGAACGAAACTGATTCATGTGATGAGTGTCGCCTCATTTCTCCCTTGCTGTTTCTGTACAACCCATATCTCTGCCTCTCACAAAAGGAGACTTCCCTCCAAGTTCTTTTGGGATCGATTATTAGGAGAATGAGTAGAGAGAAACAGGACCTGGCTAGGCCCAGGGGAACCAGCCCTTGAAACTGAATTGACCTGTAAAATAAAGGGCCAAAGGGAGGTGTGCGGAGACAGAAGAACCGCTTGGAGACTTGGGCTTGATGGGAGCCTTGAGGGTCACGTGACAGCCTCTACAGCCGTTAATGTCGGGGGAACCCGGGAGGAGACTGGAGGAGTACTCGGAGCTTTAGACTGGATCTCTTGGTGCTTTTCTTTGAGAGACAAAATGAAGATTGGAATTCTTTTTTGTTTGTTTTGTTTTGTTTTTTTTGCCGTTTTTGGCCGGGGTCGGATTTGAACCCATCACCTCCGGTATATGGGGCTGGTGTCCTACTCCTTTGAGCCACAGGCACCGCCCTGGAATTCTTTTTTTTTTTTTGTAGTCTCTGGCTGGAGCTGGGTTTGAACTCGCCACCTCCAGCATATGGGGCCGGCGCCCTGCTTCTTTGAGCCACAGGTGCTGCCCCCTGGAATTCATTTTTTAACTACTTTTAGGCAGTGATGTGTGAGCCTGTAGAGACTGAGCTATGTGGGGACCCAGTATGATTATAATTACAAAGTATATTCATGAGATATTATCACTGCCACAAATCAGAGGTAATACAAAATGTCTATGAGGAGGGGATCAGCTAAACCAACTACGACATATCAACAGGAGGCAACGTATGTACCATGGATTAACAGGGGGCTTGGGAATGAGACTGTTTGTAGTCTCACTCCCAATATTCTTTTTTTTTTTTAATTAATTAATTTTTTTTGCAGTTTTTGGCTGCTGCTGGGTTTGAACCCACCACCTCCGGCATATGGGGCCGGCGCCCCCAATATTCTATTATTTCTTTTACTCATGAGAAATATTTCGGCCTCAATTTTTTCATTTCTACATTAAGAATGTAATTATTTCTACAATGCAGGGTGGTTGCAAGGATTAAACACAACAATACACGTATAAAATTCCTGACAGAAGGCATGACTCATTGTCAACATGGCAGCTGTTATTATAAAACGCCATAGTGATGCTAAAAATAACATGTATGTGGGTTAAATCGATATAAAAAGGACAGGTGCATAAAACTACTATGTTTGTACATTGACAAGGATGGGAAGTTCATTTAGAATAACTGAGGTTAGCTCATCTATTTTCCTGATGCTCACAAAAGGGCTCAGATTACAGAATGAGTGGTTTAGTGACTATAAAAGAACATTAGGCTTATAAAATACTGAAGAAATCTATAAAAGAAAGCATAAAAAACACTTTCTCTAAAGATTAAAAAGATAATTATGTGAGTTTCTCATTTATTTCCTGGGAGAACAATGGTCAAAGGTAATTTATATTTGGCTTTGATAGGTTTTCTTTGCCTTTCTTTTCCTTTCTAACTGTGTGTGTTTAGGCTAACAGAAAACGAATTTACATTCCTTGAACTCCTATCAACTGAAGAAGATAGGTAAATGACTGGAAGAATGTTTAACAGCAGGAGAAAATCCCTTTGGAATTTAAAAGATACTAGGAATAATCCAAAAAATAGATCATCTACATGGGCTGGCACTGCACAATAATTCGGATATCAACCAATACTTCGGATATCACCTCTCTAGTAAAAATAATCGTAACACAGTAGCCAGAGAGTCAATGGGTGAGATTGGGGAGCAGTCAGAAACCTTATTCCCTATTCCAGGATCATGAATGGTACCTGATTTCACAATTCCTTCTTGAAAGGATGTCTTTTTACAGGGATTTCTCTACTTTTACTTTTTTTTTATTGCTTGGGATTCATTGAGGGTACAAAGAATTCGGTTACACTGATTGCATTTCTTAGGTAAAGTCCCTCTTATAATGGTGTCCCGCCCCCAAGAGGTGTGCCATACACCGGGACCCCCATCGTCCCGTCCACCCCCTCCTGGCACCTTGTTCTTGGTCTTCCCGGTCTCCAGAACTGTGAGGAATAAATGTCTGTTGTTGATAAGCCACCAAGTCTACGGTTTTTGTAGACTGTAGAAACAGAACAGAAAAAAAACATTTAACAACACAACACAGAGATAGGTATTATTTTAAATGTTTACCCATTTTCCAAGTAGGGCTCTTCTTTCTTCAAATATCTATAAAAATTAAAAAAAGAATAGAATGATTTCATATATCATGGTTCAAAATACCCATTACAAGAAAGATATCATTAGGGGACTGGTGGATAAATATTCATTATATCAAATGAATATGAAAAAATAAATTTCAGCCCTGAGCGGGCACTTATACATATTTTTAACCTGGACAAAGGTTCTCTCTTTTTTTTTTGTTTCAGTTTCTCCACATGGAAAAATTCATATAAAAGAGAAAGTAGGCCGGGTGAGGTGGGATACTCTAGGATACTGAGGGGGGTGGATTGCTTGAGCTCAGGAGTCCAAGACCAGCTTGGGCAAGAGCAAGACCCCCATCTCTACTAAAAATAGAAAAATTAGCCAAGCGTCATGAAAGGTACCTGTAGCCCCAGCTACTTGGGAGGCTGAGGCAAGATGATCACTTGAGCTCAAGAGTTTGAGGTTGCTGTGAGCTATGACACCACAGCACTCTACCTAGAGCGACAGAGTGAGACTCTGTCTCGAAAAAATAATAAAATACAAAAGAAGTAATAGTTAAAAAAAAAAGGAATAAATGTTCTTGCACTTCAGGGAAATAAAACAAGAGAAATAAGAAAAAAATGGACTTGGGAAATCAATTTTAGAATTTGAAAGAAGATGAAAAAACAAAGAAAAAAACAGGAACGTGGAACTCCCTCCTCCAAAATGTTTCTGTATTCATGGTATGAGAATTTACAAAATTTATGAATGAGTGGCCATGTTTTTATATTTTAGTATGCACACGTATCAGTGCGTATACCTGTAGTTACACGTTTGTAGGATTAGTTATCTGTGTATTTCTTTGCTTTTTTTTTTTCTTTTTGTTGAGACAGTGCCACCCTATGCCCCTGAGCAGAGTGCAGTGGGCGTGGTAACTCAGTGCAACCTCTGACTCGGGCTGTGGGCATCCCGCTGTCTCAGCCTCTGGAAGCCGCTGTGATTACAAGTGCTCGCCGCGGCGCCCGGCTGGGTTTTTCCATTTTTTTAGGAGTCGGGGTCTCACTCTCGCTCAGATGAGTCTCGAACTCCTGAGCTCAAGCAATTCTCCCTCCTCAGCCTCCCACAGTGCTGGGATTACAGGCGTGAGCCACCGCGCCTGGCAGTTATCTGTGTATGTGTACCTCTGGGCTTGCAGCCAAGTGTCCCTGTATAGGTTTATCATGATGGTGTTTGGGACAGAAGCCGTGTCCGTCTGTATAGGTTTATCATGATGCTGTTTGGGACAGAAGCCGTGTCTGTCTGTATAGGTTTATCATGATGGTTTTGGGACAGAAGCCGTGTCTGTCTGTATTGGTTTATCATGATGCTGTTTGGGACAGAAGCCGTGTCTCTCTGTATAAGTTTATCATGATGGTGTTTGGGACAGAAGCCATGTCTGTCTGTATAGGTTTATCATGATGGTGTTTGGGACAGAAGCCGTGTCTGTCTGTATAGGTTTATCATGATACTGTTGGGGACAGAAGCCGTGTCTGTCTGTATAGGTTTATCATGATGCTGTTTGGGACAGAAGCTGTGTCTGTCTGTATAGGTTTATCATGATGCTGTTTGGGACAGAAGCTGTGTCTCACTCATTCTGACGTCTCCTGTGTAGAGTGTTGCACACGGCACGTTACAGGTGCCATGCTTGTTAAATGGCTGTGACCTTGAGCATGAATATCCACACGGTTGTATCAGGGCAACGTGCGTATGTTTATATATTGGTATCTAGGTGCTTTCCTGAGCATTGGTGCATGTGTAGTTGAGGGAGTGAAGAAGGGAAGATAATGTGGCAGAAGAGGAGCTTGTGACAAGATGTGGAGAGAGTAATGAACATATGTGTCTGTCTGTCTCACAACAACACATACACCCTCGGTCAGCTTTCGAAATGGGGAGCGATGCTTTTCCCTCCCACTTGGCACTCCCTCTATTCTCTAGCGCTGTAAGGATGTTCCTTCCTGGAGAGGTGGCTCAATTTCTTCCCTTCTTGTGGAGGAGTTTGAAGAGCTGGTTTTGTGCTTCTAACAGATAATGCTTTCCTTCCTTTTTTAGGCTCTCAGGCTCTGGTTGCCAAGGACATTCAAAGTAGAAACTGAAATAATTGGTTCAGCAACCACCTTGGGACCAGTGAACTATCAGCTTTGGGATCTGCTAGGGAATCTCACAGGTAGACACTTTTTATACATTGCAGAAGAAAAAGAAGACCCTTTCCCCCAATTAACTGCCACCTGGACTATTAGGACCCTCCCATAATGGCAACAGATACACTTGGAATTTCTAGATGAAAACAGAAAAGCACAGATTTTAAAATGTCTAGATTCACATATTTCTTGAAGTTTTCTTCTCTATCAGTCACCTGTCACTCAACCTAGGTCACCAGTGTCATCACTTCTGATGCACAGTGACCTCTCTCCTCCCAACTCCTCCTCCATTTATAATGTATGCTTCACTTAGACTTTATAGTGTTTGCTTTTGCTTGCTGGTGGTTTCTGTTAATTTTACCTTCCCATGGAGATTACAATCACTTTCTCCTGAGGGCTTCACGGAACCAGCCAATTCAGGTTCCGTGGCAGGTCCTGGACAAACCATTTTGCTTATTGTAATGACAAGAAAGCTTTAGCAGTTATAGAATTTTATTGTATTGCATTGTTCTTGTTTTTTTTTGTTTGTTTGTTTGTTTTGGTTTTTTGAGACAGAGTCTCAAGCTGTCACTCTGGGTAGAATGCCATGGCATCACAGTTCACAGCAACCTCAAACTCTTAGGCTTAAGCGATCCTCTTGCCTCAGCCTCCCAAGTAGCTGGGACTACAGGTGCCTGCCACAACGCCCCCAGATATTTTTTTTGTTGTTTTTGTGATTGCATTTGTCATTGATGTTTTAGCTGGCCCAGGCCGGATTTGAACCCGCCAGCCTTGGTGTATGTGGCCAGCGCCCTACCCACTGAGCTACGGGTGCCACCCAGTCATAGAATCTTAGAGCTAAAAGGAATCCTGAAGATCCTTTTGTTCAATTCCCATATTTTAGAGAGGACAAGCAGACCAAGACCTAAGAGGTTACACTGATAAGCTTTTTTAAAAAATCACCGAGTCCAGACTCTGTTCAACTCAACTCTGCACTTGGTTCTTCACTAGGACCTGGGTCTTCCCCATCCTGACTTCCAGCCCCATGTTCTTGATGAATTTGCTGCCCATGCTGTGACCTATCCATAGGAAGAAGAGGTCAGGTTGGTTCCAAGAGCAACACCGAGCTTCCAAAAAGAGGCTGAGATGTACCATCACGGTGTCCAAAGGTGGTGTGGCCCATTACAGACAAAGGGACACTAATTTGAAGGCAAGAGGATAGTTAGCAAGGCAGCCAGACAGGAATGGGGAGAGGAGTGGGAAGCCTTACACAGCTAACATTCGACAAAGTCTAAGGAGTGTCTACGTAAATCTGGCTCTTTACCAAGTATACAGACCCTGGAAGAAATGGACAGGAGAAAAGGGGAGAGGCTGGAAGTTAGCAGCTCTCGCCTCTGGTTCTAACTTGACCCTTGACACGAAATATAATTTTGAGCAAATGCTTTCATTGTCAGGTCCTCGGTTGGATTTATGGTCTTACGTGTCCTAGTTTGGAGCAGGTCTTCACTCCACAGATTTTAATTGGGTTCTTCATTTTAAAGGGCTGGGAAACAAAATCTCTCTTCAAAATGGAAATGCTAAAAGGGATCTTCTTGTCTCGCAGAATGCTACAGTCTGTTTACATCACAGTTTACTCGGAGCCTGCTGTTAAGTCGGAATCCATGGCTGTTATTTTAGTCTGTTGACGCTGCAGTTACATGTTCCGTTATGTGACACCATCACAATGTAGCAATGAGATATTTAGGGACTCCTAAATAATGATCAGTTGATGGTAACTAGGTGCTTTCTTTTTCTTTTCGAAGATAGTGACTGACTCTCTCGCTAGAGTGCAGTGGCACAATCACAGCTCGCTGCAGCCTCAAACTTCGGGGCTAAATCTATTCTCCTGCCTTGGCCTCCCAAGTAGCTGGGACTACAGATATTTGCCAGCACATCTGGCTAATTTAAAAATATTATAGAGGCTCGGCACCTGTGGCTCAACGGGCTAAGGCGCCACCACATACACCTGAGCTGGTGGGTTCGAATCCAGCCCAGGCCCGCCAAACAACAATGGTGGCTGCAACCAAAAACTGGCCGGGCGTTGTGGTGGGCGCCTGTAGTCCCAGCTACTTGGGAGGCCGAGGCAAGAGACTCCCTTGAGCCCAGGAATTGGAGGTTGCTGTGAACTGTGATGCCACAGCACTCCATCCAGGGTGACAGCTTGAGGCTCTGTCTCAAAAAAAAATAAAAAAAATAAAAAAATAAAAATATTATAGAGATGGGATCTCATTGTGTTACCAAGGCTGGTCTTTTATTTTGAGACAGAGTCTCACTATGTTGCCCTGGGTAGAGTGCTGTGGTGTCACAGCTCACAGCAACCTCAAACTCTTGGGCTTAAGCGATTCTCTTGCTTCAGCCTCCCAAGTGGCTGGGACTACAGGCACCTGCCACAACACTTGGTTTGGTTATTTTTTTTTTTGTTATAATTGTCATTGTTGTTTAGCAGGCCGGGGCCGGGTTCGAACCCACCAGCCCTGGTGTATGTGGCTAGCGCTGTAACCACAGGACTATGGGTGCTGAGCCAGCCAAAGCTAGTCTTGAACTTTGCCCTCAACTGATTCTCCCACCTTGGCCTCACAAGTACTGGGATTAAAGGCATGAGCCACCATGCCTAGCCCTCAGAACACTCTTTTACTACCTGTGTGAATTATATTCTAAAAGAAATGTGGATCACTTTCTTTTCTTTTTAATAATTGTATGTAAGGGGTATAACGTGATGTTTTGATACATGCATAGTGAAATGATTATTACAGTAGGCTCGGCGCCTATGGCTCAACGGGCTAAGGCTCCAGCTACATACACCTGAGCAGGCAGGTTCGAATCCAGCCCAGGCCCGCCGAACAGTGATGGCTGCCAAAAACCAAAAAATGGCCGGGTGTTGTGGCGGGGCAGGAGACTCACTTGAGCCCAGGAATTGGAGGTTGCTGTGAGCTGTGATGCCACAGCACTCTATCCAGGGTGACAGCTTGAAGCTCTGTCTCAAAAAAAAAAAAGAAATGATTATAACAGTCAAGTAAGTTACCCCATCCATCTCCTTCCATAGTTACTTTTGTGTGCATGTGTGTGTCAGAGATAAGGATCACTTTCAATTAAAACACTAGATGCACAAAGAAATGAGTACTTTAAAAATATCTCTCCCTTCACAATTCACCATGCCTGAAATATTTTGTACATATGCCTATCCTGATGGTAGGCATCTAAATTTGAATCCAAACTCTCTGCTTAAAGCCTGCTGTGAAGTTAAAATTCTGCGACTTTTATTTTAGTCTGAGATAGTAACATATTTCACATTTTAGTGCAGAATAGAAGAAAGATAAAATTAAATACAAAAAACAAAAACAGTACCTCAAGATTGCACTGATCCTTGGCAAAAAAAATGCCCTGAGTTTGAAGTCTAGAAAAACCCTTGAAATTCTTGCTGGACACTTGTTGGCCAGCTGCATCTGTGGGCATTTATTTTTAATCCTTTGCACACAGTCAAAACGTTAGATCTGGAAGAGGCTTTGGAAGTCACCTGATCCAACCCACTCATTTTACAAAGGAAGATAAAGGCTGAGGACGTAAGTGACTTAGTCACACAGGAAATCACTGGTAGAACTGATCTGATCTGCAACTAGAGATTTTCATTCCCAGAGTTACTATCCTTTGTTTGCTTTTATTTATATTTGTCCTTAAAGTTGGTTTGAAATTTGAAACATTACTGTGCTATATGAAGTAAGAATACAAAAGCTCTATTAATGGATTCCCCCCTCTGGCCACCAATGCCCATTTAACTCTTCGGGGGAAACTAGTATTAATAGTTTGGTATAATCATATACAGATTCTATATGTATATCTCTATTTATTTATACACATATGGATGTGCATATATACACATAAAGATTTTTAAAAATAATTCTACTCCAAACAGAACCTAACAAAACCATAAAATGATTTTTTTTCTTTTTCTTTTGAGACAGAGTCTCACTATGTTGCCCTCAGTAGAGTGCCATGGCTTCACAGCTCACAGCAACCTCAAACTCTTGGGGTTAAGCCTTCCAAGAAGCTGGGACTACAGATGCCCACCACAATGCCCAGCTATTTTTTCTTGTTGTTGTTGTTACAGTTGTCATTGCTGTTTTAGCTGGCCCAGGCCAGGTTCAAACTCTCCAGCCTCAGTGTATGTGGCTAGCGCCCTACCCACTGAGCTACGGGCCCCACCAGAAAATGATTTTTGAGGGCAAAATAAAATGGTAGTTGTAAACAATGAAATAGATACAATTTCTGGAAATGATCATTAAGTCTGATAAAAATCTACCATGATAAGACGATATAATGCTTGCTGTGATGCACTGATTCTCCTCCAGGACTGAAGGAATTTATTCCCTCACCTGTTGGGAAGCTGTTGGCTGACTGCTGCAAAGCTTAAGAGAGCTGCCTTGACCAAGGTGAGGCTGGGGGCAGGCAAGCTAGTGCCCCCTGAAAGACCAATGTGAAAGTATAAAGGTCAGACTCCCTTGCTGCAGTATAAGACAATGCTGACGGACCATGGCAGCTTCAGGGTATGGAGTGGGGTCAGTGGAGGAGACCTCATCGAGACGGCATGCCACCCCGACTTTCTTCCTTTACCCCACACCCATGTCTGGCCCGTTGTTCCTCTCCTTTCCTCTCTGCTCCCCATCCTTTCCCCTTCCCCATCAATACCCCACACGCTAATCTCAGAATCTGCTTCCCTCATAACCCAAGCTGCAATAGGCACTCAGGCAGTTTGGCTATTAAGACACATTTTTCCTCCACAGCTGCTAAATTGGTCGAGGCTCCTAGTTTTTCAAAGAAAATTCCTGAAAATCAAGAAACCCGACAAATGTGTATTTCAATTCAAGTCACTTTTTCACATGTGTACAAAACCTTCACAATTCAATGGGGAAACATATTTCAAAACCAAACACTTAAGTTTGGGGGGTAGAAAGCAGATAAGTTGTTATGTAAACTGTCGGGGAATGAAGAGCACGGCCAACAGGTGCTCAGTAAGTGAGCGCTGAGTTGAACAAAAAAGGTTTTCAGTAGATTTGTTTGGCTGGATGAAGGCTGGATTTTTGTCTCTCTGCCTTTCCTTTCCCCACCGCCCCCCAGACAGAGTTTCACTTGTCCCCTGGGCTAGAGTGTCATCATCATAGCTCACAGAAACCTCAAACTCCTGGGCTCCAGAGATCCTCCTGCCTCAGCCTCCCAAGAAACTGGGACTACAGGCCCATGTCCCCAGGCTCAGCTAACTTTTCTACTTTTAATACAGATGGCGGAGGGGTGTCCCACTCTTGCTGAGGCTGAGCTCCTGACCTCAAGCAATCTTCCTGCCTCAAGCAATCCTCCTGCCTCAGCCTCTCTGAGTATTAGGATTACAGGAGTGAGCTACTGCGCTGGCCTCAATGCCTTTCCTTTTGCTTCTTCTGGTCTCTCCTTTTGTTTCTCTTTCTCTCCCTTCTTCCTCACCTCTTTTATCTTTTTCCTCTTCAGTTGCGCTCCATTTTACTTCTCACTGTTCCACTCCCTGGCTCTTCTGTCTCTCTCCTAAAATCCCTTGCATTTCACATCAGAGGAGCAGACACAGAAAGCGTTGCTAGGACAGGAGGGGGCAAGTTGGATGACTTGGCTCAGCGAGTGGGATCAGCACACCTGTTCAGTTCAAAGAAGCAGAGGGCCAAATCCAGGCTAAAGAAGGAGAGATGACGGGGCAAGAGGGTGCGAGGGAGCAGAGCTGAACTCTCTTTCCTATGCTTCAGGAAGTAATAGAAGAGAGAACTCTTAAGCGCTTTAGAGTTGAGTGGGAAAGTCAGCAAAGGTGAGAGGGAAGCAGGGACCAGGGGAAACCTCAAGAGGAGAGAGCATTTGAGCTGGCTCCACGTACAAAGACACGGAGGTGCAGGGGTATGTGTGATCCAAGGGGGTTCCCCTGAAGACCCGAGCTAGGCTTGTGCAGTGGGTGAGGAACCAGAGGCAGGGGTGGGGCCTGGGAGGTCGACTGAGGTCAAGTCGTGATGGGCTCTTGAAGCTCTGCATGGCGGTTGGAATCTACCCTTGGAGGTGGGGCCTGTTCCAGTTTCACACGACAGGACTGGTATTTTAGAAAGATCATTCTGGAGCCAGAATAGAGGATGGATCAGTAGTGACAGAGGGAATGAAACCAGTGACAATGGGGACACGGCAGGGTACGAGCAGAGGGCCCGGGGGTGTGAGCTGAGAATGTGGAGCTGGAGGTAAATATGTAGACGAGAGACTGAGGAAGGTGACTCATAGAACTTGAAAACCAATTGGACAGGGAGGTGAGACAGTGCTAGCAGACATTCTCCCACACGCCCCTCATGCTTCTAAATATCTCCACAGCCCACGAGCACGGATGAGGTGTGCCTCCCACGGGGACTGAGAGCAGGCTTGCTTACTGCCTTCTATAAGAGGTGGATGGATTCCCTGAGCTTCTTGCAAACCCACTGGGAGGGCAACATTCACCTGGGCCCCTCTGCATTACCCGGGTGAGACTCGGTGGATGGAGAGAACTCATGCAAACATAACGGTCATGCTGCTTGTTGGTAAAGCTTTTTTTGACCCAAGAATCTTCTGTCTTTCACAGTGAAACAGTAGTGTCTTCTAGTCTGTAAGTCACACACTCACTTCTTGGCATGTAAGCTGGGAAAATCAAATCCCAGCCCAGACAGGGAGAAGGCGGATTTCTGGTGTGAGACACTTGGTACAAAGTGATGCCATTCACCAGGGGGGAAGATGGTGTGTAGGTGTAAGTTAACAAGGTCAGTTTTATACATGTTGTTTGTGTTTTACTGCCCAGGTGTGGCCCTCGTATGCAGGTCTTGACAATCAGAGCTTACAGATCTGTCAGTAAATTCTGCCCTTAACTGAAACAGGAATAGAAATCCCCAGAATAGAAATCTCATACCCAGCATTCCTCTGCAAGTTTTTGGTGTATTCTCCTAGTGCCTGCCCAGAAGGCAGCTGGAAAATAACCTTAGGAGAACCTGAGCGATGTGAGTTATCAGTTATAACATACTCATTTTATGTATGTGTGGGTTTTTTAACCCCCAACTCTATGCTCAAGCTATCCTCCTGCCTCAGCATTGTAAGTGGTAGCTAGGACTATGCTGAGTAGCACAAGCCATCTTGCTTGGCTTTTTTTTTTTTTTTGGAGATAGGGTCTCACTCTGTCACCTGGGCTAGAGTGGAGTGGCATCATCATAGCTCACTGCACCCTCAAACTCCTGGGTTCAATTGATCCTTTTGCTTCAGCCTCCCAAGTAGCTGAGACTACAGACTGGCTGATAAAAAAAAATTTTTTTTTGACAGGATCTCACTATGTTGCTCAAGCTGGTCATGAATTCCTGGCCTCAAGGATCCTTCTACCTTGGCCTCCCAAAGTGCTAGGAATACAGGCATAAGCCATTGCACCCAGCATGCCTGACTAATTTTTCAAAAATTATTTGGTAAAGATAGTCTTGTTGTGTTGCCCAGGCTGACCTCAAACTTCTGGACTCCAGTGGTCCTCCCATCTCCACCTCCCAAAGTGCTGGGCTGACAGGTGTGAGCCACTGGGCATTTATGTAAGTGTGCAGCATTACCCAGTGACCTCAATTCTATCAAGAAAACCTGGTTGGGGGACTCCTCACAGACAAACTACCCTCTCCTCTCTCAGTCCTGCTGGTTCCAGAGGAGAATCAGCAGTGGAAGAAAAAGTGCAACCAAGGGGAGAGAGAAGGAGTGAGGGTGGAAGAAAGAACACATCGAAGAGACATTTTCTTTCTGGGCAGGGAATTCTGTGCCTATTACAGCCTTGCGCATATACTAAGGCTTCTGAACTCATCCTTCATTTTTTTCTTCATCTATTACACAATCCTGAACAATTCATGTTCTTACTTTGGTAACCAAAATTTTGATACTTTTTTTCCTTCAGGTCATGGATCCAATTGATAAAACAGCTCTGGTCACTTACCTGGTCATTCAAAAGCTGATGATTTAGGGGTGTCCAGGTGCTCATCTTTGTCTGCATTTTGGGACCATCTATGCTTTTTGGAGGTGCAAATGCCATCATGAAATAACGGTATATTCTTCCACAAGAAAGACTATACCTATCAGAAGAAATGAACCATATAATCCTCAGAATACTAAAAATATCCATACCATGTATTTTTTTAGCATGTTATGAGAGGGAATAGATGGGAAGAGCTCTTTTTTTTTTGCAGTTTTTTTTTTTTTTGGCCAGGGCCAGATTTGAACCCCCCACCTCCAGTATATGGGTCTGGTGTCCTACTTCTTGAGCCACAGGCCACCCAGGAAGAACATTTATTGGGAGCATCTTATGTGCATGCTCAATGGAAGCTCACAACGATAGTTTTCAGCACATTTTTCAGACAATGAAGAGAATGAGGCTCACTGAAGTTACCCCATCCAGGGTCCCACAGAAAGTAAGTGGAGCCAGGAGTCAGACCCTGGCCAGTTTAACCCTATTTTCACTGGACCATAGAGTTAAAGCCAGAATCACTCCTAGCTAGTAACATACCACATTGGCCAGAAAGAGTTATTTTATTTTATTTTATTTTATTTTTGCAGTTTTTGGCCGGGGCTGGGTTTGAACCCAGCACCTCTGGTATATGGGGCCGGCGCCCTACTCCTTTGAGCCACAGGTGCCACCCAGAAAAGAGTTATTTTAAATTTAAAATCATGCTGCAATAAAAACACTTCATTCTTGTCCCTCTTCCTCTTAATATTCTGACATCTACGTAACAATAATTCCAGCCTGTTACTGTGCTTCAAAAGCAGAATGGTATCATGAACGAAGCTAAGGCTTTGGAAATGGATGGAGTTGAGTTAATTCAGGGAAATTTGCTGGGTTTTGTTATCCCATATACAGTCTGCCTCCTTTTGATTAAAGCACTTTAATCTTCATGAGGAATTCTTTTCCCTCATTGTTGAGAGCCTGCTGGGTTGGTTAATCAAGATGGCCAGCCCTTCTCGAGCCAAGAGATGGTCATAAAATCGAGTTAGGTCAGTTGGTTTAACAATGGCCTATCCTTATTTTACAGATAAGTAGGCTATTCAAAGTAGCATTAGTGCCCTGAGCAGACTGTTAAGTTGTTCCTGACCACAGCAACTTCATGAAGCCCCATGTCCTTTCTTGTCCATTTTGTGAGTCACCCGATATCCTTGCAATAAATTTCCCGTTTTGCTTATGTTAGCTAGAATCTGCTTCTGTTGTTTGCAACCAATTTATTTTTGTTTACTTTGTACAGATTTTATCTTGGCTTACTATCTGTGTTAGATGTACAAAGATAAGAGTGTTACTGCTAGTTTTTTTTTTCTTTCATGTCACTTTTCAGCTCAGAAACCTTCATAGTCTCACCAATGGCTACAGAATCCAGACTCCTTAGCATTGAAGTCCAGGTCCACTATGATTTCACTTCAATCCATCTTGAAGAGAGGGCCTGCATGCTCTCCCCTCTGCCCTGACTGACGCAGCTCCTGATCACTCTGAAAACACGACACAAAACTCTGATGCTGCTTTGTTTACGTGGTTTTCTGACACTGCTCACCTGAATCCTAATCACGGGTAGTTCCTAACAGGTGATCAATAAATATTCGTTAGATCCACAGAAGGAACGAATACAACACTGGAGATGGGGAGAAGAAAGTTTAAGGATTAAAACTAGTCGAAATGTAGAGTGAAACTCAGAACTTCATGAACTGGGTTTACGGAACAGGATGGAGTTTCTGCTAACACACAATTCATCGTCGTCAGCAATATCATCAGACAAGGGAATCTCAAATACTCTCAGGAAATAGGATATTACAGTGAAAAACAAAGAAGGACGTATAATACAATGCAAACAGCTAGGGTTTGACAGACATGTTTTTTTTTTTTTTTTTTTTTTTTGGGTGGTGGTGGTGAATTTTACAAGTATGCAGTAGCAGGTACTTGAACTGTAGATGAAAAGGGAGAGCAAACTGTAATCCCTGGAGCACTTCCACGGCTCGGGAGAGGCCCCGGAGCCCTCCAAAGACAGCCTCCATCTTTCTCATGCACTGCCCACAGCTCTCACCTCTTTTAGCTCGTCTCCTCCTTCAAGCCTCAAGCGCTGACGTTGCCATAGTTGCGTTGGGTTCGCTTTTTCTTCGACGCCCTCCAGTCCCCCCCACCCCTCCCAGCTTCCAACAGACCAATCGCCGTCTCTAAATCTGGTCGCCCGCATCCGGGGTCTCTTAGGCAACAATGTGTGGGTCCTTGATTGGCCGGGAGCTCCAGGAGGGCCGGCTCCAAAACTGGGCAAAGGGACAAAATTGAAACATGTGGGCACAGAGGGGATGGGAGACACTGCAATATCTGGATCTAACTGTGGAATGAAGATGTGTCGAGTCCTGAAACCAGCAAGGTTGCCAATCTGCATCTATAGTCAAGGCATGATGTGTCCCAACGAGCCCTGCTACTGAGCATGCCCTGTTTTACCCCGTCCTGGTCCCTCTGGAGCTCCGAAATGCAGACTCCACTTTGCCAGGTTTTAAGAGCAGCCAACAGGTAAACTAGGGTTGGAGGAAAAACAAAAATTCGCAACTGCTCCAATAAAAGACTAGCACCTGCAATAGAAAGTGGAAGGACCTGGGGGAAATTGTCCAACACAGACCCGCAGATGCTTCAACAGAAATTTCAGTTTACTGGATTTGGGGTTTTAGGCTGGCTGACAGATACACCGGGGAACCAGCAGGTGGCAGGCCTTAACAAGAACCACTCTAAATTTGGGAACGCTTTAAAAAATCCGGTCTAATTTAATTAATTAAATGTATTGAGTGTAATACATTTTCTTGTAATAAGAAACAGAGTGAGAATACAAGGATAGAAAACAAATCGCATCAGGGAGACTGTAAAATGCTGCGTATAAGTAACTAATGGAAGCTCACAGTCGTCCGGCTTTGGTAAAAGCGCTGGAGAGTAAGAAAATCAGAATTCCAAAACAGAGCACTTTTGGTCCAGGTAAAGCAGTTGCAGCCAGCAACGACCAAACAAAAAAACAAAACAACAAAAGAGAGACTTATTCACTATTTGTTTCCTAAAATAGATAAGAACGTTCTCTTCCTCAACTTAAACAAATGTACAAACCCTATGTTTGTATTGTGTTCCATAGTTTTTAAATAGGCAGCATGTGTGTACCTCCAGTTTAAAAAGAAAAAGGAAAAGGAAGCTCATAGAAGTTGCTTTCCTTAAGTTAACAAAGGATCAGGACGGCCAAATTTTAATTAGAGCCTAGGTTGTCTGAATTCCAGCCTAGAGATTTTTCCACACGACCAGGTTGTATGTAAATGAATAAACAAAGCCTTGGGGGCGGGAAGGGGCGGGGAGGCCCTGGGGAAGTGTGTAGACGCAATGCTAAATTACTATGCATCACCAGTTAACATTTATGGTTTCAAAACGGGTTCATCCAGAGAGAGATCAGTTTTAACAATGTGGAGAGTGCTGTGTCTCTCTGTGAAGTTCCCAGCCAAGACTTTCTACTGGTGGTTACAGCATGGAATGAAAGAGAGACAGGATTATAGAGAGCATCTCACTTTAGCCCTGGTCTCTCTCAACCGATGCCTTCTGGCCTCCTCTTGTCTTCACCTGGTTCTCTGATTACTGCTACCCTAGCAGAGGCTAAGCTATACATTCACATCATGTCCACAGCAAGCACACACAGAACTCAATGTCTGTGATATTTTAACATTACTTTTAAGTGGGACATTTTCAAAGCAAAGAAAAGTTTAGAGGCTAGTGGAGTGGCTCATCTCTATAATCCCAGCACTTTGGGAGGCTGAGGCAGGAGGACTGCTTGAGGCCAGAAGGTTGAGACCAGCCTGGGCAACATAATGATACCCCATCTCTACAAAAAAATGTAAAAATTACCAGGTGTGGTGATGAGTGCCTGTAATCTTAGCTACTCTGGAGGCTGAGGCAGGAGGATCACTTGAGTCCAGGAGTTCCAGGACTCAAGGAGTTCCAGCAGTGAGCTATGATGATGGCACTGTACTTCAACCTGGGCAACAGGGTAAGATCATGTCTCTAATTTTAAAAAAGTTCTTATAAAAATAAATTTATGAAAAATTTTCAATTTTTATAAAGAATGTTCTTGAATCTCCAGAGATTTTATTTTTTAATGTTAAATTTGTTTGTGTTTCACAGATACAATAGAAGCTCCTTCTGTATACTTCCCAGGTCTCAATGCCCTTCCTGCCTGCCTAGAGGCAGTCATTAACATAAAATTGGTGTGTAGCATTCTTGTCCATTTTTTATACTTTTATTATACATGCATGTTTGCTTTCATAAACAATACATAGCATTGGTAGGTTTTTTTTTTTTTTTTGTAGAGACAGAGTCTCACTATGTTGCCCTTGGTAGAGTGCTGTGGCGTCACACAGCTCACAGCAATCTCCAACTCCTGGGCTTAGGCGATTCTCCTGCCTCAGCCTCCCGAGTAGCTGGGACTACAGGCGCCTGCCACAATGCCCGGCTATTTTTTTGTTTTGCGGTTCGGCTGAGGTCAGGTTTGAACCTGCCACCTTCGGTATATAGGGCTGGCGCCCTACTCGCTGAGCCACAGGCGCCGCCCCCATTGGTAGGTTTTTTTAAGCACCATCATTTACATATCTTACAATTTGTTTTTCCACTCAATGCTGTATTTCTAAGATTTAGTCATACTGATACATCTGTGATCATTTCTACATCACCTCCCAATGTGAGCTATGCCCTTTGCCTGACAAGCTTTATGAAACCACATGCTCATTCACTTTTTAAAGTGTCAGATACAAGAAAAAGTATGCATGGGCCTTTCCCCGCCCTCCCCATCAGCTTTCATTAGTGTTCGTATATTTGCTGTGTGGCCCCAACAACCCTTATTCTTCCAATGTTCAACAGAGGAAAATAAAAGCTGGACACCCCTGCTACAGGATGGTGTGTACATTGAATAAAAATGCATCTCTAAAGGTCTTCAGCTACAAAGGATCTGGCACACACCGATTTTCCCATATATTATCTGTCTCTTTCACCCTCAGCATAGGCACCAATGACTCCACTGACTTGCCTAGAATTGACCTAAGGATCGATATTATTATTTTTTAAAAAATTGTTACTGCACAAGTGTTAACTTATTAGAAAAATTGAAACTGTCATTTCTTAACTCATTTCTTATGTTTGTTTACACAGCTCACCGTCTATTGTGAAACTGTGTAACATCTACACTCTTCAATATTTACTTAATATTTATTGAGCACTTTTAAAAACCATTGTAATACACACCTAAAATTGACAATCCTAACCATTTTAAGGATGTGACTCAATGGTGTTATGAACATTCTCATTGTTCAATATTACTTTAAGTCCTGCGTGCAAAGTAACCAAATGACGTCAGTGTAGTCTCTTAGGCCGAAAGGGGACGAAAAGAGAAAGGTTAAATGGCGTAGTGAAAAGAAAAGCAGCCTTAGTTGAATGAATCCAGACTGTCGTTAAAATGGTGCAAGGCTGGGTGGCGCCTGTGGCTCAGTGGGCCCGGCCCCATATACCGAGGGTGGTGGGTTTGAACCCGGCCCCGGCCAAACTGCAACAAAAAAATAGCTGGGCGTTGTGGCTGGCGCCTGTGGTCCCAGCTACTCGGGAGGCTGAGGCAAGAGGATCGCCTAAGCCCAGGAGTTGGAGGTTGCTGTGAGCTGTTATGCCACGGTACTCTACCAAGGGCGATGGAGTGAGGCTCCGTCTCTTAAAAAAAAAAAAAAAAAATGCTGCAGGGCGTTGGGTAAGTCACTTAACCTTCTGGGGAGTTCTTTTGCTTGACTTAAAAATGAGGTTTACTTTAGGTCATCTCTGAGGATTCTCTCAGCTCTAAAACCATTTATGTAGAAGAGAGGACACGTTTCCCAAAGCGTATGGCCACCAGTCACTACAAGCTCCACCTGTTTCCTGAGGTCTTGGCAAAGAGGATCTATTCCCGGGCGAGCACCTTGCTTCTTCCCATCTGCTGTGCTCTTTCGGTGCGGCCTCTACAACTGACCAGGGACCGCTACCTGCACCAGTTCCACCCCCAGCACCCCATGGACCCCCTCGTGACCACCCCAATCCCTGCGGCCCCGAAGCTGGCACGCGCTTCTCAGACCAGGTTTGGTGGCCTCGCAATCACATCCTCCCAGCTTGGGTGATCCGGAGTCGCCGCGCAGCCTCGCGCGGGAGGGAGAGCTTCGCAAGGCGGGCCCAGTGCCTTTCAGACAAACGCTGCGGGTGCGGGGAAGCTCCTGCGTCACCTAGGGCGCCCGGCGGAGAACAACGACCCGAGCCGCCGGGCTCAAACCCCGAGCGCCCGCAGCGCGCCTGCGCCGTGCGTGCGCGCGCGCGCACTCGTTCCCCGGGCCGCGCGCCCTGGCGCTCGCGCAAGCTCGCGGTCGCTCCGAGGCGCGCGCTGGCGGTGCTCGGCCGCTCAGGGCACCTGGGGGACGCGCGGCCGGCGCCGCAGCCTTCCCCGGAGCCGGGCGCGAGGTCTGAGGTGAGCCCCGAGGCGTGCGGTTCCCCGGGCAGGGTCGGCGGGTGTGAGGAGTGAGGAGGTGCGGCGTCAGCCTGACCCTGTGCCCTGCAGCCCGCAGCCGCCCGGCACCCCCTCCCCAGGGATCGTTATTCTCGTCGCGGCCAAAACAAAAGCCTTGGGCGCCTGGCGTGGCGGGGCGTCGGAGCGGCTCCTGGGGCCCGGGCGCGGGGCGGGGGTCCGGGGGCCGCGGAGGCGCGGAGCTCGGGGCTGGGGGCTGAGATGGATGGGAGATGCCCCGCGTGGCGGTCAGCCCGGTCCGTCCGGAGCCTGCGCTCGGCAACCTGTGCGAGTGTGGACCGCACAGACCCCGGGGGGCGGCGGGCGCGGGGCGTGGGTGGGCGGACAATGCACCGAGGGCGCCGCGCCGCCCGCCTCCCGGGCCGGCTGGACGCGCGCCGCGCTGCCCCGCCGCCCGGGCTCGTCTGAGCGCTGGGCCCACCGTGTCTACCCGGCGCCCCAAAGTTGTCCCCTGCAGCCCGTCAGTTTGCAAAGTCTGCAGCCCCTCTCCTTGGCTTCCCCGCCTCCCACCCGCCGTGGCCCGTGCGCTTGCCTGGCGGACGGGTGACTGCCGGCGGGTTAGTGGGCGGCCTACGGAATAAAGGTGCTGTTACGATACCAAGTAGTGTTAAGTAGTCTTGGGTCTTTTCGAGAATTGTAAGCATCTTCCTAGAGGCTTTCACGTCTTAGGAGTCTTGGGGTTGGATCTTTCCCATAGGAGAAAGAGGGCTGCAAAAAAAAAGAACAAAAGCCACCAGCCTTTAACATAGGCAGAGGGGTAGACTTACGTTTCAAGGTATCTACCTCATAAAGGAGGTCCATTTGTATGCCCAGGGTAACATGAAAATTTGGTTTTTGGTTCCCTTTTGAATGTCGGTAGGTGCGGCAGCAAAGCGGACCAGCTGCATCAGTGAGTGCTGTGAACGTATTCAAACAAAATCTTGTTTTGTAGAAGTAGTTTTGACAGACCTAGAATGTTTGTTTATGGGAATTGATTTGCTTTGCAAAGCTAATACTGTATGAGCAAAGAAAACAAAGACCTGACTTACTCTGGGGTTATTGCCTTTCCCCCTCACCCTGGTAGCCCTTTTGGCATTATACATTGGAAAAAAGAATAGAGAGACTTAGTTGTTTTATTACAAAGCTGTTATTCCTGAAGATAATACTTTCCATCTTTACTTTTTTAAAAAATAAATGCAATGTTTTTACTTCAGGAAAAAAGAAAAAAAAAACCACCATCTACTTGAACTGCCAAACCACAACATAAAGTTAAAAAGATTGAGTTAGGAAGCATAGGGAAGAGGTGTAAAAGCTTGACTGGGTGGGGCTGGAAGAGCTGAAGATGAAATACAAGAAAGAGGCAGCCCTGTTCTCACTGTGCCCTCCCATGCTTTCACTCTGTTAGGAAAATAAGTAAATTATTGATAAAGCCTACTCTTCTGCACTCTTTCTTTCTTTCTTTCTTTCTTTCTTTTTTTTTCCTTTATCCACTACTAATAGTCTCTTTCTGTTTCCTAAGTTCTTTCCTTATCTTAGATACTATATTCTTCTAGGCTTTATTTTGTGTTTTGAGCATTTAGGTGGATTTTTCTTGTGAGTTTCATGATTGAGATATTTGAAGTAGAGAGGATTGCAGGGAATTTAATGGCAAAGCGCACATTCTTTTTTCGTGTCATACAGAGTGAAAGCTTTGTCATTGCGGAAGGAGAGGAGTTTTGTTTTTTTTTTGTAGAGACAGAGTCTCACTTTATCGCCATGGGTAGAGTGCCGTGGCTCACACATCTCACAGCAACCTCCAACTCCTGGGCTTAGGTGATTCTCTTGCCTCAGCCTCCTGAGTAGCTGTGACTACAGGCGCCCACCACAATGCCTGGCTATTTTTGTTTTGCAGTTTGGCCGAAGCTGGGTTTGAACCCGCCACCTTCGGTATATGGGGCTGGCGTCCTACTCCATGAGCCACAGGCGCTGCCCAGGAGAGGAGTTTTTTTTGCTCACCGTTACATCGTTACATCGTAGGTTTCCCTCTTGACCTAGCTTATATTTTGTATTAGTTTGATTGTAACACTCCAAGGTTGTTTGTTTGTTTGTTTGTTTGTAGAGACAGAGTTTTGATTTATCACCCTTGGTAGAGTGCCATGGTGTCACACAGCTCACAGCAACCTCCAGCCTCCGGGCTTAGGTGATTCTCTTACCTCAGCTTCTCCAGTAGCTGGGACTACAGGTGTCCAGCACAACGCCCGGCTATTTTTTTGTTGCAGTTCTGCTGAGGCCGGGTTTGAACTTGCCACCCTCGGTATATGGGGCTGGCAGCCTACTCACTGAGCCATAGGCACCGCCTAACTCCAAGGTTTTATACTCAAAAATTCTGAGCATATTAGTTTGGTGATGTTAGGCTGCTTGTTGACTTTATTGTTTTTTAGGAAGACAAGTGGTAGGGAACAGTTCTTACCACATCTCTGCCTTCTTTCACAGAGTTGAGTGGGTTTGGCCTCACGTGTTTGTGTGTTTTTTTTTTAAGTCTCAGGACTCTAGAATTAGGCCTGATTAAAGCCATAGCTGTGCACAAAAAGAACAGTAAGACAAAAAGACTTCGAGAATACATTCAGCATAGATTGGAGAAAAGCTACAAGCAAGGTCTTGAGGAAAGAAATGAAGTTTTCTGTAGTGATACTTCCATAAAGAACAAATGTTGGGGCTCAGCGCCTGTAGCTCAAGTGGCTAAGGTTCCAGCCACATACACCAGAGCTGGCGGGTTTGAATGCGGCCTAGGCCTGCCAAACAGTGTCAACTACAGCCAAAAACTAGCCAGGCGTTGTGCAGGTGCTTGTAGACCCAGCTACTTGGGAGGCTGAGGCAAGAGAATCGCTTAAGCCCAGGAGTTGGAGGTTGCTGTGAGCTGTGACCCTACGGCACTCTACCCAGGGCGACAGATTGAGACTCTGTCTCAAAAAAAACAAAAAAGATTTCAAGAACAAATGTTGGAAGAGTAATAACTCTTCACTGTGAAGGAAAAAGTTTTAACTATTATGTCAGAAATGAATTCTCTCTTTTTACTTTCCAAATCATCATGCTGAGGAGTAATTGGTGGATTTAAGGACTGTGTTGCAAATGAAGTTTGATATAAATATAACTAGGCTAGTGGCCCTGAGAAACCAGACCCCATTCCTCAAAGAAATAATTCTGTACAAAGCATACAACCTTGTTAAGGGGGGAAAAAGCAAATGCTTGATGTTAGTGAATTTTTTGAACATATTTTAGTGGAAAGAAAAGCTAGCTGGGGTTGGGCCCTTTTTATTTTATTTTTTTTTGGTCCATCCATAATCTATCCATTTTTTAACTCATCAGTTTTATTTTCAGGTTAATTTTAGAACATCTCTTTTCTTTAGTCTTAGTCATTAATAATTATTGAATTTTGATGGCTACTATCATTTATTTTAATTTTAAACCTTTGTGTGTGTACCGTCACTGAGCATGTTAGGTTACTTTTACTTTTAATCAGTAGATGACAAGATGGACTTTAAAAATTAGATGAAATAGGAAAGGTCAGAAAAGAGATACTCTGAAATTAATCTAGGTTCTATGAATATGAAACTGTCTAAACTTTCTTGTAGCAACCAGGAGGCAGTATTTTGAGAATGAATTTTTTTATATAGAGAACAAAGGACCAAAGACTACAAAGATTGTAGGAAAAGGAAAGTAACACTGTAGTAGTGAGAATACTCTAAGAATATACTTTGTCTTTCTAACAAGACAGTAATGTCCTTGACAGAAGAAACTGTCTTAGAGGTGTTCATTGCTAATCCTTGCATTGCATTCTTGGAAAAAGTGTCTGAAAGAGGACAAAGAATATCTATCCTTCCTGTTCCCACTGTAGCCACTGTGTATCAAGCATTTAATTTGAGTCAGCCTTTAGGTGGTATTTTGAATTGGAAATGCAAGATGTTACCTGTATTTATAGGGTATCAAGAAAATGAAATCTAAACAGGATGATAAAATGGATCCCTTCCTGTAGAGAAAGTTCAAATTGGAATCGAATTCCTTCTGTTGCAGAACCCCCTTGACAACCTCTTAGGACCCACTTTTCTCATCTCCTTTCTTCTGAGATTCAGCCTGCTTTTTTCTTCACAGTTGCCACCTCCTTTCCTCCACCCCCCACCAATTCTTTGGTCTGGCTTTGTAGCTAGCCTTGGAAAATGGTCTTTCAAGGTTATATCCCCTCCCTTTATTGCTGTCCTTCAGGACAAATACTCAGTTGATTTTATTTTAAGGGCTTTTACTTTTTATCATCAAAAGAAAGCTGATTAATAATTGGCGAATATCAGGTTCCTGATGTTATGTGTTCATAAAAATAGAAAGTATAGGTTTAAAAGTAATTCTTTTTGTTTTCCTATGGAATGTTAAGCAGGTAACATAATCTGAAATCATTTTTCCAGACAATACTTAATATTGCTGTGTAGAGAAGTGAATGTTTCAGGTGTGAACAGCTGTTGCCATAGCACTCACCTTTTGCTGCACCTTGCTTGGCCTGTAAAGCTGTTTTCTCCAGTTATGTTAACCTAGCACTAGGTCCCTTTTTTTGGTTGCCATACTATAGATTCCTGTAATTAAAAAATGCTAACATCAATAACAATGCCCAAAACAACTGTTATCTTTTATTTAATGAGTTTTTATATTTTGATAGAATTTTCCCTTTGAGACAGTTTCACTTTGTCAGCCTTGGTAGAGTGCTATGGTGTCATAGCTTACAGCAACCTCAAACTCCTGGGCTGAAGCGATTCTCTGGCCTCAGCCTCCTAAGTAGCTGAAACTACAGGTGCCGGCCCCAATGCCTGGTTATTTTTTAGAGGTGGGGTCTCATTCTTGCTCAGGCTGGTATTGAACTTGTGAGCTCAAGCAGTCCACCTGCCTCGGCCTCCCAGGGATTATAGGCGTGAGCCACTGTGCCCAGCCTTGATAGAATGTCTTTGGGTCCAGAATCTTTGCTGTGTTCTACAGGTCTGGAACTTTCGATTTAAAGCTTTTTCATGGATGCCCTACTTTAGGAAAAATGGCACACTCATACATGATCCCAATTAGAAGCATATATTTCATTATGTTATTGAAGAGTAATTTGGAATATGTTTCAGAAGTTTATGGCTGGGTGCAGTGGTTCACACCTATAATCCCAGCACTTTGGGAGTCTGAGGTAGGATGATCACTTGAAGTCAGGAGTTGGAGACTACAGTCAACAGTGGTCCCACCATTGCATGCCAGCACAGTGGCGTGAATGAGACAGAGTGAGATACTGTCTCTAGGAAAAAAAAGTTTTTCCACCTCGTTGCCCGTAGATGAGTGGTTAAGGCACTGGCCATATCCACCAGCTGGCTGGTTTGAACCCGACCTGGGCCTGCTAAACAACAATGACAACTGCAACAAAAAAAAATAGCCAGGTGTTGTGGTGGGCATCTGTAGTCCCAGGCTGAGGCAAGAGACTCACTTAAGCCCAAGAGTTTGAGGTTGTTGTGAGCTGTGATGTCACAGCACTCTACTGAGGGTGACGTAGCAAAACTCTGTCTCAAAAAAATTTATTAAAAATATGCAGAGACGGGCAGCGCCTGTGGCTCAAGGAGTGGGGTGCTGGCCACATATACCGGAGGTGGTGGGTTCAAACCTGGCCCTGACGTAAAACTGGGGAGGAAAAAATATGCAGAGACAGGGAAGGAGGGAGGGGGTGGGGGAAAGGAAGAGCAGAGAGCGTGAAGGAGGGAGGGGGTGGGGGAAAGGAAGAGCAGAGAGAGGGAAGGAGGGAGGGGGTGGGGTCTTAGTGTGTGACACATCTTGTACCCTCAATGAATCCCCAATTAAAAAAAAAATCTGCACACCATTTAATTCAGTTGGTAGGTGATCTGACTTTTTTTTGAACTTGAAAATGAGTTTTTGACTGATAAGAGATTGATTGTCACTTCTTTGCTTTTCTTATTCCCTAGGTTAGGGCAGTAATTTGTCTCTTGGCTTATTGCTTAATTAACAGCCAGTAAACCAGTTATTCAACTAGTAGTTATTAGCTAATCCACACACATTTATAGATTTGACAGCATTAGTTATTCCTACACAAAAATAACATACCATAGGTTCTTTTGTTTGTTTGTTTTTCCTATACCATAGGTTCTTTTATAAAATCCCATTGAATATCTATAATATTTTTAAACAACTGAAAGTTTTATTATGTGTACATATATTTTTCTGACAAAAATAGGACATATACATTTATATACACTGTTTTGTAAACTGCTTTTCAATATTTTATTTTGAGACAGTCTTTCCCTGTCACCCCAGTAGAGTGCAGTTTCATCGTCGTAGCTCACTGTAAATATCAAACTCCTGGGCTCCAGCAATCCTCTTGCTTCACCCTCGTGATTAGCTGGGACTACAGGCACATGATGGCCTGCTAATTTTTCTACTTTTAATAGAGATAGGTCTTGCTCTTGCTCAAGCTAGTCTCTTAGCTTAAGCAGTCCTCTCGTCTCAGCTTCCCAGAGTGCTAGGATTGAAGGTCTGAGCCACTGCATCTGGCTTTAATTTTATTTTTCCCTTATTATTACTGTCATACTATGTCTATAAATACAGGTTTATGCTCATCGTTTTAGTGACTATAATATTCCATTACATGTTTAGTGACTATTTTATTTCGTTATACTGGTAGACTTTTAGGTTATTGTTACAAACAATGTTACATGATTTTATTTATTTTTTTTTTTTTGAGGCAAGTCTCATTTTGTCTCCCGGGCTACAGTACACTAGCATTATCATAGTTCACTGCAATTTCTGTCTCATAGGCTTGAGCAATCCTTCTGTTTCAGCCTCCCAAGTAACAGGGACTAAAGGCGTGCACCACCATGCCTTCTATTTTTTGTAGAGGTCGTGGTGGGGTCTCACTCTTGCTCAGGCTGGTCTTGAATACTTCATCTCAAGTCATCCTCCCACCCCTTCCTCCCAGAGCACTAGATGTGAGCTGCCGTGCTCAGCCTATACTAATACTGTATATTGGTTTTGCATCATGTGTACTTGAGTGCTTTACTTTCGTAGAATAAAATAGATTTGCTGGATCAGATTGTGCACATTTTGAGGGCTTTCAATATAGGTAGCCATTGTTTTTTAAAAATACCAACTACTTTGCATTCTCACCAGTAGTATTTGAAAATGTTGAAATGTTGAAAATGTTCTTTTCTCTATACCCTTTCCTTTATGGTTTTTATCATTATTTTTGTCCATGTGGTTGGTAAAACTGTTCTCTCATGTTTGCATCTTTTATTAGTAAAGTTAAGTATATTTTCATGTGTTTATTTGCTATTTGTATTTCTTTTATGCATTTGTGTTCTTTACTCTTTCTATTAAAGTGCTGTCCTTTAATCTCTTATTTTTACAATTTATTTTATACATATATATAAATAATACCTTTATTCTTTTTAATTCTATTTAAGGATAGCATTTCTCAAGACTTGACCTATGGACCCTTGTAATCTTAGGTGATCGTCAAAATGTGTATCATTCTCCAGCATTCAGATTTCTCTCTCTTTTTTTTTTTGAGACAGAGTCTCACTAGGTCACCCTCTGTAGAGTGTTGTAGCATCTCAGCTCACAGCAACCTTAAACTCTTTGGCTTAAGCAATTCCCTTGCCTCAGCCTCCCAAGTAGGTGGTACTATAGGCACCTGCCACAAAATGCCTGGCTGTTTTTTTGTTGCAGTTGTCATTGTTGTTTAGCTGGCCCGGACCTTGTTTGAACCCACCAGCCTTGGTGCATGTGGCCAGCACCAAGCCCAGCATTCAGATTTCTTAGACTGTGGAGAATCCATGAATCTGCTACACTTTAGAATTAGAGAACTGCTATTTTGGGGAAAGGTAATGCCTTTAAGATCTGTATTCTGCTTGTTTTCCTTTTATCTCACTGTATTCTGTTGTTTTTTCCCTTCTTTTAGTAATTACAAACTACAATCCTGCTCAGATCATCTTTTTGCAGCTTAATGTAATAAATTTTACATATTTTCTTTCTTTCTTTTTTTTTTTTTGCAGTTTTTGGCTGGGGCTGGGTTTGAACCCGCCACCTCCAGCATATGGGGCCAGCGCCCTACTCATAGAGCCACAGGCACCGCCCCCAAAACTTTTTATTTTTTATTTATTTATTTTTATTTATTTTTTGAGACAGAGCCTCAAGCTGTCACACTGGATAGAGTGTTGTGACATCACAGCTCACAGCAACCTCCAATTTCTGGGCTCAAGCGATTCTCTTGCCTCCACCCCCCAAGTAGCTGGGACTACAGGCACCCGCCACAACGCCTGGCTATTTTTTGGTTGCAGCCGTCATTGTTGTTTGGCGGGCCCAGGCTGGATTCGAACCCGCCAGCTCAGGTGTATGTGGCTGGCACCTTAGCCGCTTGAGCCACAGGCACCGAGCCATATCATCTTTAAATGTGCTGACTTTGATGTTGTAGTACAGGTGGAAGCACTTTTTAAAGAAGATGGGCACCTGTGGCTCAAAGGAGTAGGGCGCTGGCCCCATATACCGGAAGTGACGGGTTCAAACCCAGCCTGGGCCAAAAACTGCAAAAATAAATAAATAAATAAAAAGATATTTTAAAAAAAGAAGATGGGAAGCTTACTTGCAAGAGGCAAACAGAATAATCAAGAGGAAAGCGAATAGAGTAGGTAGAAGTATAAGGAGGCATTCCCTCTAGTTTTAAAGACTCAATGAAGTATTGCTCAGTTTCTTCCTCAAGTCTTGGGTGTTAGTCATTTTTGAACCATTACAGGTTTTTTGAAACCTGTAATGGCTTCAAAAATAGATTAGTCTAAAGGAAATTTTTGAAATTTTTAGTATTATTATATACCTACTCAATAGGGAGCAATCTTCTTTTGAATTTTTTTTTAGTTGCAAGCAGATGAACATGCTTCATAAGCTATAAACTACAAAGATTGAACTTATGTGGATATTTAAAAACTATAATCAAATAAAAGCTTTTAGCTGTAATTTTACTTATGGTTAATGATATATATAATTATTACTGTAGTACATGGTAATTAAGCTTAAATACATTTTTAATTATGGTTAATATTAGTTTTCTTTTTTTTTTTTTTTGAGACAGAGCCTCAAGCTGTCACCCTGGATAGAGTGCGATGGCATCATAACTCATAGCAACCTCCAATTCCTGGGCTCAAGCGAGTCTCTTGCCTCCGCCTCCCAAGTAGCTGGGACTACAGACACCGGCCACACCGGCCACAACGCCCGGCCATTTTTTGGTTGCAGCCGTCATTGTTGTTTGGCGGGCCCGGGCTGGATTCGAACCTGCCAGCCCAGGTGTACGTGGCTGGCGCCTTAGCCCCCTGAGCCACAGGTGCCAAGCCTAATATTAGTTTTCTATAGCCAGACTTTAACATTTTTGTGGCTAACCTGAAAGAGGAAAAAAATATGGCAGGCAGTCGGCACCTGTAGCTCAGTGGTTATGGTGCCGGCCACATACACCAGGGCTGTGGGTTCGAACCCAGCCCAGGCCTGCTAAGCAACAATGTCAACTGCAACAAAAAAATAGCTGGGGCTCACGCCCATAGCACAGTGGTTACAACACCCACCACATAACACCCTGGGTTAGCGGGTTTGAACCCAGCCCAGGCCTGCTAAGCGACAGTGACAACTGCAACAAAAAAATAGCTGGGGCTTGTGCTTGTAGCACACCCGCCACATAACACCTTGGTTAGCGGATTTGAACCCAGCCCGGGCCTGCTAGACAGCAATGACAAGTGCAACAACAACAACAAAATAATTGTGGCAGGTACCTATAGTCCCAGCTACTTGGGAGGTTGAGGCAGGAGAATCACTTAAGCCCAAGAGTTTGAGGTTGCTATGAGCTGTGATACCATGACACTCTACCGAGGGTGACATAATGAGACTCTGTCTCAAATTAATAAATAAATAGCCTGGCGTTGTGGTGGGTGCCTGTAGTGCCAGTTCCTTGGGAGGCTAAGGCAAGAGAATTGCTTAAGCCCAAGAGTTTGAGGTTGCTGTGAGCTGTGATGCCATGGCACGCTACCAAGGCTGACTTAATGAGACTCTGTCTCAAAAAAAATACATGGTGGGCCAAGAAGTTGTCACAGAAATGTCTGATATAGAGCATAGGGAGATTTAGACTTTTTGAGCAGGGGTTCCTCATAACCTTCTAGAGGCCACAGACTTTCCTGTTCACCACTCAAGACCATCTACTAGCAGGAGAAATGGGGAAGATTCGGTAACTCTTATTTTCTCCAAATAGTTTTCTGCCTAGTAACTGATACTTGGGATATAGAGGTCCCAGTCATTGATAGTCAATGCACAAAGAACAGTTTCTCTTCCTCCTTAAGCCAAACCAGTTCCAGATCTCAAGGTCTAAGCTATTGTGGGTGCTAGTATTCGAGTTATCTTATTTACCTGGGTTTCTGAGAATTTCTGAACCTGAATTTTTCATATTTTTCCAATATAGGCTCTCTGCAACAAACATAAGAATATTCAATGCATATGAAACAAATGAAAGCAGAGTTACCATTACTAAACCAAATCTAAATGTGGTAGCTTAGAATTTTCTTTTTTCCTACCAGATTTGCCTTTCATTCTACCCATACCCTCCCAGCCCTGGAAAGGTGGAGGCAAGTCAGAAATTCTGAAGCTCAAGGGAAACGATAACTAAGAATCACTCCTACTACTGCTGTGACTTTCTGTGGATGAGTTCTGTTCTCTGTTTAGTCTAGCTGTGTGTGATGGTAATTTGTTGGTTAAATGTTTCTAATTTAAGGGCTATATCTATGGTATTAAGTTTTTGCACAGTCTAAGCAGATTATGTAACATTGGGAAATTTTCCTGATGTTACTTTTGTAACCTATTTGTCACTTCAGTATGGACAATTACAATCAGTTGTAATTCAGTAATAAAAATACCTAATGTTTGTTTATTTATTTATTTATTTTTTTTGTAGAAACAGAATCTTTATTGCCCTCGGTAGAGTGCTGTGGCGTCATAGCTCACAGCAACCTCCAGCTCCTGGGCTTAGGCAATTCTCTTGCCTCAGCCTCCTGCCACAATGCCTGGCTATTTTTTTGTTGCAGTTTGGCTGGGGCCAGTTTTGAACCCACCACCCTCATAGGCGCTGCCCCTAATGTTTGATACTAACCATTTACAAAGTACTTGGCATACATGTTCTCATGAGTCACTTGTACATCATCCCTATGAGAGAGGTGATATTGGAATTATTTTCATGAAGAAAAATTCTGGATTCAAAGAAATTAAGTGATACATTTACATTTGCACAACTTATAAGTGATTTGAATCTATATCTTTTAGTTTATTTTTCAGACCCCTGTCACAGATGGCTTCTGCCAAGTCAATGAATGTACAAATATATTATTAAGGATAAAAACATATAATAAATTTTAAATTCAACAACTTAGGTTATTAAGTATAATCAATATCAAATAAAATGTAGGACAACAGAATAAGAATGTTTTAAAGTGGATCAGTTATGTCTGTGACAAATGAAAGATTGCCGTCATTGCTGAGAAGTTAACCCATGTGTTAAGCAACTGAGGGAAGAAAATTTAATTTGCTTTTTAAAAAAAATTTCACAACAATACGAGAGTACAAATGTTTAGGTTAGTTCATTTTCAATTCTAAGGTAACGTTCAAAGTTGTAGTTTAGCCCTTCACATATACAGGTAAAATCCTGTTTAATTTAAACAAAAAGATTGCATTTTCCATTTATCAAAGACTCAAGCGTAGGATATCTAGAATAACAAATTAATATGCTCTGTTCTCTCAAGAGTCTTCATGGCTTCTTTGACCTACGATTGTTTGGGGCACCATTTTCTGACACCTAGAAGATGTGGCAGTTCTTGGCTTTATACACAGCAGGTTTTTTGTTTGTTTGTTTTACTTTTACATACAACTATTTATTGAATGGCAAGGTATTTTAAATTAATGGGAAAGCTTATTCAGTAAATGGCATGGGGAAATTTGCCTGTAGATGCTGTGTAAGGATTATTTTAAAATATCTATAATATAAAGTAGAAAAACCATATTATATCTTTATGAAATACCCATGTATTATTATCTGGTCAGTATGATATCTCTCATCAAAGATTTTAATATGAAGTCCATAATATTTTGAGAGGAAATGACTAACTTGTCAAAAATTTTTTTTAAATAATACTTTTCAGGTATTTCAGTCAAAGGAAGAAATAGCTCTTCTCCTAAGATGGAATCTGTTGTTTGGGAATGTGGTTGATCAACTCAATGTGTTGGCCAGATGTGCCCTATGTAATAAAATGAAAAGAAGAAACAAGATGATGTCATTTTCCCATATTGTGAAACCAAAAACAAATGCCTTTTGTGAGACCAAGCTAACGAACCTCTGACAGTGCAAAGAGTATTTATCTGAAGAACTTAATAGTAAGATATAGAAGAAGTACTTCCAAGCCAAGACCTGCAGGTGTGTAAAGATCTAAAATACAAATATTGAGTAGGCCCTGATCATCCGAATCTCATTCAGATCCAAGAAGGATGGCTATGAGTTGGACCGTCTTCTATCTTTGGCTCTTGACTGTGTGTGTGGGGCATATAGGTGGGCACAGTTTGTTTTCTTGTGAACCTATTACCTTGAGGATGTGCCAAGATTTGCCTTATAATACTACCTTCATGCCTAATCTTCTGAATCATTATGACCAACAGACAGCAGCTTTAGCAATGGAGGTAAGACTTGATCTATTCTTTGACAGTTCTTAGAAAATGATTCTTATGTTGTCCTGTCAGCTAATCTTATGAATGTGCTTGATAAACAACAGGAAAAGAATATGCTGTTTTAAGCTATATCTTGTACATTTAACAATTTATGTATTTTGGTTCAGATACTAATAGATGGAAGGATTCATGTCTGGGGAATATTACTCTTGGCTTTTTTTTTTTTTGAGACAGAGCCTCAAGCTGTCACCCTGGGTAGAGTTCCAATGCATCACAGCTCACAGCAACCTCCAATTCCTGGGCTCAAGCGAGCCTCTTGCCTCCGCCTCCTGAGTAGCTGGGACTACAGGCGCCCGCCACAATGCCAGGCCATTTTTTGGTTGTAGCCGTCATTGTTGTTTGGCGGGCCTGGGCCGGATTCGAACCCGCCAGCTCGGGTGTACGTGGCTGGCGCCTTAGCCCGTTGAGCCACAGGCGCCGAGCCTCTTGGCTTATTTTTTAGACATACTTTTTGGAAGAAATTTGAAACGGTGAAACAATGTTAGATAATAGCCATTTAGAAGTTTAAAATTATCCAAGTCGTGATTACATATCTTCTCTTATTTGACTAATAAACTTTAAAGAGAAGAAGATAAAATCCATAATTCAGTCATTAATGTGATTTTTAAAGAACAAGTTCTTTTTGGGGCGAGAAGGGAAGACAGAGACTTACTTTGTTGCCTGGATTAGAGTACGGTAGCATCATCATAGCTCCTAGAACCTCAAACTCCTGGGTTCAATCCTCCTGCCCCAGCCTCCCAAGGAGCTGGAACTTCAGGCATATGCCATCATGATTGGCTAATTTTTCTATTTTTTAGCAGAGACGGGGTCTCACTCTTGTTCAGGCTGCTCTTAAACTCCTGAGCTCAGGTGATCAACCTGCCCTGGTCTCCCAGACTGCTAGGATTATAGGTGTGAGCCACCCTGCCTGGCCTTGAATTGTCTAAATGCTTACAATGATTATCTGGTCATACCATGTTCATGTCAATTTTAGAACTTCTTTTTTTTTATTGTTGGGGAATTTTAGAACTTCTTTATACTCAGTTTTGATCTCTCAGAACTTTTTTGAAAATTTGTTGCTTTATTTGAATTTTTCTAATGGTAATACTTTAGGTACTTAATGATTTTACTTTAGAAACTATGACAAATTAATAGATATAGTTAATAATAGGTTTAAATAAATATGTATGTGTGTCTATCATGATTTCAGAATTGAGGACAAAGATGTATTACTGGGTAAGAATTGAGTCAATAAACAGTAGCTGTAAGAGCGTAGGCAGCATAGGCGTTAGGGTTAGACCAGCCTGGATTTCCATTCTAGTTCCAACACTTTCTGGCTGTTTTACTCTGGCCAAGTTATATATCCTTTCTCACCTTAGTTACTGATAATCACAGAGGCTTTTGTAAAGTGCAAAATGAAAATACATGTGTAGAGTACTTGGCACATAATAAGTAGTCTATAAGTGATAGCTTTTACCATTTATCCATATTATCACATACTAATGCAGCTATATACTTTAGAGAGAAGGTTTTTTTGTTTTGTTTTGTTTTTTTCTGCAGTTTTTGGCCAGGGCTGGGTTTGAACCCCCCACCTCTGGTATACGGGGCTGGTGCCCTACTCCTTTGAGCCACAGGCGCCACCCTAGAGAGGTTTTTTTTTTTTTTTTTTTTTGTCTTTAGCATTTCTGATTGATGAAATTAGAGATTTTACTCTTTTATTCCTGATTAGTTTAGCTAGAGGTTCATCTATTTTATTGACCTTTTCAAAAAACCAACTTTTTGATTTATTGATCTGTTCTATGATTCTTTTGTTTTCAATTTCATTTAATTCTGCTCTAATTTTGGTTATTTCTTTTCTTCTGCTGGGTTTGGGGTTGGA
>CAUYRH010026599.1:0-51748 GCA_963574655.1 Perodicticus potto
GTCTTTCTGGTCATCAAACGCTGAGATCCACTTTTCGGTGGAATTTTTTTCCCAGTTAGGTTTTGTGAGTTGTGACCTGCTGTCCTCCCTGTGGGAGGGGCCGGCTGCCCCTCCGCCGTTCAGGGGGAAACAGTTTACAGCAGTTTCCACGGTTATGAACTATATTTCAAACACAACAATCCACCAAATCGCTGTGCGTTGCCAAGTGCTCATCCACTCCGACATTTCACATGGCGAAAGGTCCAGTACTCCCTCCCTCTCACCTGCTGACTGGAGAGTGATGAACTACCGGACTGTCACCGCCGCCATCTTCCGAAAATCCTCAGGACATACCTTTTTGAGACACAATTCAACCAACTTGTCTGATGCTTTCTCTGCCCCAGCCTTGGAATTGTTTGATTCCTGTGGACCCTTTAGTAGAGAACAGAAATTAGAAACCAGAATCTGTGTGTTCCAGTATGTTCATTCTACTGGGGTGTCATTGTTCCAGGCCCTCTCAGGAGACAGACCTAAATAAAGCATACCCTCAGATGTGTATATATATAGATGTATATGCACATACACACTTTTATCTATACATGTATACATATATATACATATTTACACAGTTATACACATAGATGATCATAATAAACGTGTATATACATACACAACTTTCACAATATACATCCTATGTCAATATTTATATACTAAAAACCACAGTTAGTATTGATAACCTCTAATTACAACCCAACACTACAAGATACGTTCTAGTCTTCCCTTTTTCTGTATTTGTAACTCTTTCCTCTAATATAACCCTGACTCCCAAGTGTCCTCAGTGTATTTACTCATTTGCTCAAGCCTAAAGTACATAGAAAGTAGTTTGAGAATTGCTAACCAGTGAAAAGCAGCTTTACCAACTGAAATTGTTTATAGGAATTTTGTTATTAGGCAAAATATATGTACAGTGAAATGCTTAAGTCTTTAGTGTATAAATTGATGAGTTTGACAGATAACAAGGTCCTTTTGTAAAGACTTCGATGCAGTGGGAAAATTATTGCATCCGAGTCACCTTGTTTTTTTCTGACTGTGATTTAATTGACACTTGAGAGCTTAAGATTATTTTAATGTGAGTGCCCTGAGCCATGAAGTAACCCTGTTCTAAGGAGGCTGCCCTACTTGTAAGTAAATAACATCGACATATAAAGCAGAACAACTAAACTACAAATCCTGTAGTAATTTTAATTTATTTTCTACTCTGGACAAGTATAAATGTTTTATAACCTCATGAGTATTGATAGTTCTAAAAGAGGACATTTTCAAAATTAAAGAATTAGTTGTTTTTTTGATAATTCCTGAATGAGATTGGTATTTTCTGTTGCTATTTTGAGAATATTTTTGTTCCAAGATACATGGCACAATGGAGACTGTTTCTTTTTGAGTCCTATGCAAAGGCTTTCTTGTACTAACAAGAGAAAGATTAAATTTGAGGGTGGCACCTGTGGCTCAGTGAGTGGGGCGCCGGCTCCATATACTGAGGGTAGTGGGTTTGAGCCTGGCCCCGGCCAAACTGCAACAACAACAACGAAAAAAGAAAGATTAAATTTGAGTTTATTTGGTATCTCGATCATACCCATTAGGGGAAAAAAAAAACAGCCATTAATGACTCTCTCCAGATTTCACAGATTAAAAGACTAATATCATATATTTTGTATTATGAATTCAAATTTATCCTAATCTATAATAGACTACTGTTTCATGTTAAACGAAATATAAAATAAGGCATTTTGTTCTTTTTTCTAATATCTGTTAAGGTATTATTGGTAATAGTCAATTGTTCATTCCACACATTAATAGTATACTTATTTTCTGCAAGTTTGTAAGTTACAGTTTTAGGGGCCATGAGGGTACAGCAGCAGTGAATATAGGAGGAAAAAACCTTGCTCTTAGGGAGTTTACAGTCTGACAGGGCTAAGTAATAAAATAAGCAAATATTACAATGCATTAGTAAATATCATAGTGCATTAGAAGATGATAATTCTATGGAGAGGAAGCAGGGGAGAAGGATAGGGTATACAAAAGGCGGGGTTATAATTTTAAATAAAGTGGTCAAGGAAGGCCTACTGAAAGTTACATTGAGTATAGATTTGAAGTTAAGTGAAGGAGGGAGCTATAAAGGGGGAACCATTGTCGATAGAGGAAATAACCAGCCAGTCCAAGTCTGTAAAGGAGGATCACGTCTGGTGTGCTCTAGAAAATCCAAGGAGGACTGACCATATAGGAGGGGCAGAGAAATAGAAAATGAGGTAGGATTGGGCACTTGGTATGTAGTCTTTTGTAGGGATTATGGCTTTTTGCTCTGAATGAGAAGGGATTGTAAACTTGTAGAATATATGGGTATTCTTCCACATTTTTCAATAAATAATATTTTAATGAAAGTAATCCATGCATATGGGGAAAAATTCAAATAGTGTGGAAGAGTATGAAATGAAGCTTTTAAAAAAGCACCCTTCCCCGCACACTCATATACTCATTCAGTCTTATTCCCTAGAAGTATCTATTTGCTTATTACCTTTCTGTAAGACTGCAGGGCCACCTCCAAAACACTCAAGTCTGAATTCCTTTTTCAAAAAGTGTTCTTTGAAAGTTGAATGTTTTGGGTATAACATATACAACATTTGAAGTGCCTGAAACTTCATTTCTCTTTGTCTTATACCTCCATGTCTACTGACACCTCCTAAAACCTTTAGTGACCACCAGAGGGAGCAAAGTTCATTACAGTATTATAAATAATATGTGGTTTTATTCCCAGGAGTTTCTAGTGCTTAATCAGTGTTTCAGTGGTTTTTTTTTGAGACAGAATCTCATCACTATGTCACTCCTGGTAGACCTAGTGAGACCGCAACCTCAAACGCTTGGGCTTAAGCGATTCTCTTGCCTCAGTCTCCCGAGTAGCTGGGACTGCAGGTGCCTGCCACAACGCCTGGCTATTTTTTTGTCGCAGTTGTCACTATTGTTTAGTTGGCCTGGGCTGGGTTCAAACCTGCCAGCCTCGTATATGTGGCTGGCACCATAACCACTGTGCTACGGGTGCCCAGCCATCAGTGATATTTTTAATACCTCAGTTCTCTCTCTTACATTTTTTTTCTAAACTTCCTGTATCTCTAGGACTTTTTAAGTTTTCTCATGATCTTATTAGTAACTTAATTTCTCTTCATTTAACTGGTTTCATGACATTTAGACTAGCATTCATTATATTTATGTGTTGTCCATGAAGATAAATAGCTTAGATGGGAGAACTAGCACTCTCTTTTGTTCCAAAAGCCAAATAAGTGATTATCTGACTGTCCGATAGTCATCTAGCCTTTTCTAAAACTATTCACCTGTAATTTTTGTAGCATCACCTATGTATCTTTGACTTACAGAAATTCATTGAAAGAGTAAATGCATAAATATAAATTTACTTATATAGGCAGTCATACTTTTGGAATTTATATAATATATGTATGTATGTACATATTTTTTAAAGAGACAGAGTCTCATTTTATCACCCTTGGTAAAGTGCGTGGCGTCACGGCTCACAGCAACCTTCACCTCCTGGGCTTAGGCGATTCTCTTGCCTCAGCTTCCCGAATAGCTAGGACTACAGGTGCCTGTCACAATGCCCAGCTATTTTTTTTGTTACAGTTTGGCCAGGGCCCGGTTTGAACCCGTCACCCTCAGTATATAGGGCCGGCACCCTACCCACTGAGCCACAGGCGCCACCCAGTGATTTTTATTTTTTTAATAAATTCATACTTGCTGAGCTTAAGTTCAAAGTAGAAGTCAATTATCTATCCCTTTCTCCTGACTTTAATTTTTTTTCCTCCTTTATTATTTAATGATTCTGCCATATACCTAGTTTATTTAAATGAGACACCTAGGAGTATCCCTAAATCTTTTCTTACGCATTTTCTTAGTGGCCCATTTAATTAGTTACTAAATCTCACTAATTTTAATCTACATTCGTCACTTTCTTTCCATCCCTACTGCTTCTATCTACTAGTATATATATCATCCTCTTTTGCCTAGGCTGTGGCAGTGCTTCCTAAATGGTTTCCTGTATTGAGTCTTGTCCCTCGTCCACACTTTTTCTAAAATGACTTATCTAAACATATATCTGACCATGTTTTCCCATTTTAAAGTGGTTTCCTTTTACTTACTTATACGCTAAATTAGCATGACATGCAAAGTCCACTACAATCTGATTTTATATCCATACTTGGGTTCCACCTTTTATCCTTCCTGTTTATTTATTTATTTATTTTATTTTGAGACAGAGTCTCACTATATTGCCCTTGGTAGAGTGCTGTGGTGTCACAGCTCACAGCAACCTCAAACTCGGGCTTCTCTTGATTTTTTTTTTTTTTGTAGTTGTCATTGTTGTTTTTAGCAGGTCAGGGCCCGGTTTGAACCTGCCAGCCCCACTGGTGCCCTAACCACTGAGCTACGGGGGCCGAGCCCTCATCTTTTATTTTAGGTTCCAGTGCTGTCAGACTCCTTGTAGTTTCCTTGTTTCACTGCCACACATCAGAATCCCTTGTAAGGAATTTTAAAAATACAGAATGTTCAACCTTCACCCCAGGTTTCTTTAAAATTCACTGGGGCAGGGTCTGGCATCTGTTTTTGTTTTGTTTTTATGGCCTAGTTCAAATTATTTTGAATCACAGCCTAGAGTTGTCAGTATCTACTGCCCTATGTCTTGCTGTTTCTTCACACCTTCTAATCTTAGTTGAGTTTTTTTCTGTCTAGAAAACCTTCTCTTTACTAGATTAATTTGTGCTCATTCTTCAAGACTCAATTCAGGGTATTTTTACCTCCAGGAATCTTTTTCTCCATGTATTGTACTGAAACAGGCAGAGTACTTGTTCTTGATGGTCCATGCTTTCATTGTACTTACCACTTTGAATTGAAATTATCTTTACTTCCTCTAGTACTATAAACTTTTCCAGAATTAAAATTATATTTTCTTTATATTTATACTCTCTGTACCTGAAACATAGCAGATTATCAATAGAGGTTAAACTAAATTTACCAGGCAGCCTTGTTATATGTGGTGCAGAGGGAGGATTAAAAAGTTTGAGTCTTTATACCCAAATATGCAGTCTGGCTGGATAACCTTAAAAGCTGAGTGCATTATACTTCCTGTTATTTTTGCTTTATATATAATAGCACTAATGGAAAATTGATTTAAGAGCCTATATAAATTGAATTCTGAATTCAATATCTTTATTCTTTCTTTGATATGGAGTGGGTCCTTGTTTTCTCATATATGGTCTGTCTAAATTAATTGTGTTCAGTATTCTAATCTTCACACAGAAACATGCAAGTTAATGCCATATTTAACTACACATTGAGTTTTGGGTGAATCAAAGAGAGAGGATATTTTAACTGAGGCTGAAGAATATTTAACATAGGCATTTATCTAATAATCTTGTTTTAATAAAAGGGTTTTATGGAGCAGAAAAATTTTGCTTCAGGAACAAGGCAGGAAAATCCAGAATTCCTCAGCTGGATTATCTAATTGTGATTTATGTAAAACCAGTTGTTTTTTAATTCAGTGGACTATAGAGGGCAGTGTTTCACAATTTAAAGTTACTGATTTCTGTGAAAATAAATTACACTTGTATTGGGCTTATTTTTTGTGTTTGTTTTTCTTATAGACACACACAGAAACATAACTACAAGGTTAGAAATGAAATATTTTTATCTGCTCTTAATAAATATAACATTTTTAATGAATGTTCTTTCAATAAAGAACAACTTTCCATCTGATAATACTGTACATTTTGAATAATGTTTGAGAACTAAACATGAGAAAAGATTTTGTTTTCCTATTCAGTTCAGAATAAGTTAAGAAAAGTAAGCAACATAAATGTAATGTGGTGATCTTAATTTAATAACAAATTTAGAGAAGCAGTCCCTGTGCGGCTAAAATTTTCTTTTGCAAAAGAATTCTTTTCTTTCTTTCTTTTCTTTAATTTTTTTCTCTTCTGTTTTTAAAAGACACAGTGTCTTACTATATTATCCAGGCTTGATTAAACCTCTTGCCTCAGTCTCCCAAGTAGTGGGGACTATAGGCATGTGCCACAACCCATGGCTAATTTTCAAACCTTTTTTTAAAGATAGGGTCTCATGTTGACCATCTTGTCTCAAACTCTGGGCTCAAATAATCCTTCTGCCTCAGACTCCTAGGTAGGTGGGATTACAGGTATGAACCACTATGCCTGTCTCCCTCCCTCCCCCCAGCCATTTATCTTAAAAATATTATGGTACAAAAATCTGTGAAATTACATGCCCCAGACTTAATGAATGTATCATTTTTATTCTTATACATTTAGTACTTTAAAAGTATATATCTTTCATGTAAAGTTAACTCATATACATATATGTAAAATTCAGAGTATAGTAGTCTACTGGCCTTTTAATAATCTTGTAGGGTAGGTGTTATTATACTCTTACACATGAGGAAACTAAGCCTCAGAAAAGTTGAGTAATTTTAACCAAGAGGTTAAGTAATCTAGGTGTTAGCTAGAATGTACAAAAGCAAAACTTGTAAGACCTAGGCTTCCCTGACTTAGGTACCTGCATTATTTTTCCCACACCAGATTGCTCACCACACTTTGGAAGATTTTTTTAGCTTTTCAGGTATATTTTGTTTTATGTTCTATCTCCTGAAATATCATTAGGTATTTGGCCCTCTTTTATTGGAGCCTGATTTTTTTCTAGGACCGTGTACCCTTTAAAAAACAAGTATACATTCTAGCTGTATTTAAGCTAGACTAATATCCCTCTCATTTTGTAAGTTTTTAAAGAACAATATACTACAGCTGTATTTCAAGATGGCTATATAGCTTTGAACTCCACCTTATTTCTTTTTGTATTTGTCACTGTATATAAGTGAATATTAGCAGAGTTATTAATTTAGAAATTATAAAAAAATAGAAAAGTGGTCTTTCTGTTTATTCTTTATTCCAAAACTAAAGTCTCTGTAATGTTTTCAGTAAGAAGTTATAGTCTTTGGAATTATTACTTGTATATTTATTACAGAGAGACAATTTCAACGTGGAATGTTATGACATAATTTCATAATTTTAACCCTATTATGTATAAGAATGACTATGGGTGTGTTTATATACACACACGCACATATATGTATAAACAGATATTAGTAAAGACATTACTTAACAAGTGAAAGATTGTAAGAAATATTTTAATTGGTGAATCCAGAATTTCTATTTTGGTGGTGGTGGTGGTGGTGGTTGTGGTTTGTTAGTTTGTGTGTGGCTGTGTGTGTGTACATGTGCATATGTGTGTGTTTAATCTCCCTCATACTACTTGCTATTATGTAGCATTAAATATCAATAACCATAGCAAAGTGAGTTTGATGGCATTACCAAGAAATTAGGTACATTAAAACCTGAAAAATAGCAAACTTGTTTCTACCTATGTTCTATATTGTTTAAATGAATAAAAATGCTTAAACAATTTGGTATACTATATCTCACTTTTAAAAGTTTTAAAAATTCTTAACATTTTGGGATATTAAAATTTTGTATTTTAAATCTAGATGGATAAATTTGAAGTTGATTTCTCTCCCTGAACAAATTTGTTTCATGTGCATAAGTTTTACATATTGAGAGACTGAATGCTTAAAATGTCTAATATTTGTATGATTACTGATCAAACTATTTTTACCACTGTTTTAAGCTTTGTACTCTTTCTACATAATAATTTTTATTACTCCATGGAGCACTTTGCTTGTGTATGTTCATTCTTTGGAATTATTCTATATTGTTGTTTATTTATTACTATAGTACTCAACCAAATTGCTATACTTCTAAGTCCTATAGCCTTTTTTTTCCATATCTATTTCTATTGTAAGACTCGGGGTAACTATGTTAATTTGTCCTTTGAGATTCTATTCAGCTAAGATTTATGGAGCCTTTTCCAGCTGCATTACTTAGCCTAAACTAATACTGTATTCCTGCTGAAATCTTATAATAATAATGATTAATTATATGTCATCTTCTGAAATTTTTAAAGAATTAATATACTATGGTATGTGATTTTTCCCAGTTTTCTTAAGATACCAAATTACTCAGGTTTTAGCTTCTTCCTCTTCCATGTGCTGCTCAGTATAAAATCGTGAAATCATCCAATTCAGTTACTCTATCATTGGCCTTTGACTTTGAAAAACTGAATGAGAAGATTTTATTTTCTTTGGTAAGGTAGACACATACACACATCAACCTCCCATTTTGTGTTTGTAGTGTCTTCCATGGAAATTTAAGTTGAGGAAATTTCTCTTCATATCAGTAACTAACCTCCTTTGGCTTTATCATTCATGGTTTCCAGAGATGCCTGGTAGGGTGCTTTAGCTGAGTCTGCTGTAAGTCATGATGCTATTTTCTAATACTGAGTCATTTGTGTTTATCAGTAAAGTATGTACCATTCTTTCATAGTCTAGTCTTTTGCCAGGTGTCACCTAAATAGATAAATCAACTCTGAATAATGAAGTAATAGAAGAGTTAATGTATTTGGTACCCAGATGAGCCCAGCAGAGGATGTCTTACCTTAAAGGAAGGGTTTGACACTAGTGGGACAGGCCAAGATAAATAGAGCAAAGGTATCTTGACAACCTGCCAGGTCAGACCTTGCCCTACAGGTATATATGTTCCTAAAATGTCAGAACATCAGAAAATGATATCATTAAATAGCCAGTTGCAGTGGTATATGCCTGCAATTCCAGCATTTTGGTTGAGGCAGGTGGATTGCTTGAGGCCAGGAGTTTGAGACCAGCCTGGGCAATGTAGTGAGACCCCATAAATACAATTTTTTTTTTTTTAATTAGGCGCAGTGGTGTATACTGATTTGTTCTAACTACTTGGAAGACTGAGGCAGAAGGGTAGCTTGAGCCCAGGAGTTCAAGGCTACAGTAAGCTATAATAGCACCATGGCACTCTAGCCTGCATGACAGAGCAATACCTTGTCTCAAAAAAAAAAAAAAAATCTTTAAGTGCTTAACTTTAGTAATTAGAGATATAAACATTTTTCTATGTTTGCAAAGACTTGTGCATGCATGTGTGAGAGATTTTTTTTTTTTTTTTTTTTTTGAGACAGAGCCTCAAGCTGTCACCCTGGATAGCATCACAGCTCATAGCAACCTCCAATTCCTGGGCTCAAGCGAGTCTCTTGCCTCCACCTCCCAAGTCGCTGGGACTACAGGCACCCGCCACAACAGTCATTGTTGTTTGGCGGGCCCGGGCTGGATTCGAACCCACTAGCTCAGGTGTACATGGCTGGTGCCTTAGCCTGTTGAGCCACAGGTGCCGAGCCACGTGTGAGAGATTTTTGAGGAAACATGTTGGTATAAACCTCTGCTAAGGCAGAAGACCATGTGTCTTAAATAATTTGAAATAATTTGCTATACCAACCATGCTTTTTTTTTGAGACAGAATTTCACTATGTCACCCTCAGTAGAGTGCTGTGGTGTCACAGCTCACAGCAACTTCAAATTCTTGGGCTTAAGCGATTCTCTTGCCTCAGCCTTCCAGGTAGCTGGGACCACCACCACGCCCAGCTATTTTTTGTTGCTGTTGTCATTGTTGTTTAGCTGGCCCAGGCTGGGTTTGAACCCACCAGCCTCAGTGCATGTGGCTTGCACCATAACCACTGTGCTATGGGCACCAAGTTGCATGCTTTTTTCTTTCTTTTTTTTGAGACAGAGTCTTACTCTGTCACCCTTGGTAGAATGCTGTCACAGCTCACAGCAACCTCCAACTCTTGGGCTTAAGCAGTATTCTTGCCTCAGCCTCCCAAGTACTTGGGACTACAGGTGCCCGCTACAATGCCCAGCTATTTTTTGTTGCGGTTGCCACTGCTGTTTTAGCTGACTGGGGCCGGGTCCGAACCTGCCACCCTCAGTATATGGGGCCGGCGCCCTACCCGCTGAACCACAGGCACTACCCTGCATGCTTGTTTTTTGTTTGATCATTTTTATGCTTAAATGAAATCTGTAATTTTTAAATTTACTACCTTATGCCTATTGGAAAAGAATGACGTGCCAGTTATCTCCTTCCTTCTAAACTGACAGATAAGCTTTCAGTTTATATTATTTAGGAACAAAGAAATAACAATTGCAAAATGAACAGGAAAGCAAATTAAGTTGTATGTTTCTATTTAAGTTATAGTCACAGGTTGATGTAAAAAGTTCAGAAATTTTGGAAAACTTTGAATATACATTTATTCAAATAATACTTTCAAGCCAGTTGCATAATGGCTCACACCTGTAGTCCCAGCATTTTGGGAGGCTGAGGCAAGATGATTGCTTGAGCCAAGAGTTTGAAGTTTCTGTGAGCTATGATGATGCCACCGCACTCAATCCCCGGGTGACAGTGAGACTCTGTTAAAAACAATCAAACAAATAATACTTCCAAGAAATATATTTATTTTAATTAAAAAATTGAGCAGTTAATTATTTTAACCCATCTTCATATAGTGGCATTTGGCTTTAAGTATCATTTTTTAATCATGTGCTTTAAAAATCAATTAAAGCTGGGGAGGTTGGCACAACCGTATAAGGTCAGCTACCCAGAAGGCTGTGGGAAGAGAATCTCTTGAGCCCAGGAGTTCAGGCTGCACTGAACTATTGTTTATATCACTTCACACTAGCCAAGACGATAGAGTGAACCCCCCCTTTTTTTGAGACAGAGTGTAACTGTGTCGCCCTTCCTATAGTGCTGTGGTGTCACAGCTCACAGCAACTTCAAACTCTTAGGCTTAAGCGGTTCTCTTGCCTCAGCCTCCCAAGTAGCTGGGACTACAGGCGCCTGTCATAATGCCCAGGTTTTTTTTGTTGCAGTTGTTTTAGCTGGCCTAGGCTGGCTTCGAACCCGATACCTTTGGTGTATGTGGCTGGTGCCGTAACCACTGTGCTACAGGCGCCAAGCCGAGACCCCATTTTTAAAAAACAAAAAGGAATACATTTAACTTAACTTCACATATCCTTTAGAGAATACTTTATCATGAGTACCAGCAAAGTGACCTCTCTTAATGCCTGGATATGATCAGATATGGATGTAGTGCTTATTTGTATGAAAATAATAAAACCTGTTGTTTTTCTTAGGCCTTTAAAAATATTTTTTATATTTTGGAGTTCTTAGCTATGTGAATATAGAATCATGGGAGGCTTGAGATCTAGGTACTATTTGAAATGTTGTAATATATACCCTAGTTTAAGTCTGTGCTGTTTTATAGATAGCTCTCATTTCACGCCAAGTCCTGTATTTAAATAACTCAGATCATTGCTATTCTAAGTAGTGCTTTTGCAGTCAAACATCTGAAAGGTGATTGACTTTTTCCCCATAGCTCCATAATTTATAAGAAAACATAAAATGAAAAGACTAGATCAAGATGATTTTGGTACATGGTTGTAATCTTAATATCAGTGTAGAGAGTGAAAGCTGAGTCTGTTCAGAATAGACTGGTTAACTGATCAACTGGAATTTCATATGATAACTACTTTTCATTGTTTAGTTCATGGGTTTTAAAAAAAATTTAATTTATACATGTTGGGTGTCTTTGATTTTATGTCATTTGAGAAATTTATGATTACATTCTTTATTTATGATACCATAGTCTTAGCTTAGGCAATTGATTGAAATACAATATGGGGAAATTTAGTATGCATTTTTTGAAAGCTTAAATTGGAAAAATCAACAGTGCTAATGTGGAATTGTTTTGGAGCAAGGTTGGAAGAAAATGATAGTTTTTTTTATATTTCTATTTTTTTGTTGTTAAAATCTTATTTACAATATTTGACATGATTTGCTTTTGGAGATTTGTAGTGTATTGTCTCATTTTAAAGTTGTGAAGAAAGATTATAATTCATTGAAATTATATATGTATAAAACAGTTGGTAAACTGTAGAGTGCAATGCAAATATAAATTATTTTTATTATTGTATCAAATATAATACTTAACTGAGGCAAGAATTTTATTAATATGCTACCAAAAAATAAATGGGATGCAATGTTAGTGTTACTGGGGATATTAGTGAGTGATAACTCACTAATGGCACACGGTAGGCTATGTTGAATAAACGACCAGCTCAAAATTATAGAGGAATTATTCAGAGGGAAAAATTAATATATTTCCCTTGTGTAGCTGTTCTTTAGCAAACCTGGATTCTTATAGGACTGATTTAGTTAAGCCTAATTCGCATTACTTTTATTTAGAATAGGAAGATAGTTTTTCTCCATATATATCTAACCCGTCAGCTGCATGAATTAGATTTTATTAACCAAGTTGAAAATAAATATATTCATTTTTGGAAAGTGTTATTAAAGCCTTCGATTTAAAACACTGTGAGAGTGCTGTATTTTCAGGTTCACTATGGAGATCTCTCTTCTGGAGGCAGTACAGTTTTATTTACTTTACAATGCCCATGAAGTAAGACTTCCTAGGATTTGACACAATTTCTAATTTGAGACCAAAAATATTTATAAATTTACAGCTTTGCAGTCAAAGCTACCATATATTTTTGTACTTTCAATCTTTAGAGTATGGCAAAGATGAAAAGAGGGAGAGTCAGGTGATGGGTTGACCCTTGAGTACAATGCAGAAATCAAATAAAAACAATCAGTATTTCTTTAAAGGGAAAAAGAAGATGTTACCACAAATTTGAGTCTGAATTTCTCCATGTCTATCCCTATGTGGAAAAAGGCTCTATATTGTTAGAGATGATTATCTTATGGTCAAAACTCTAAGGCAGTGGGTCTCAGCCTTCTGAATGCTGCAGTGTATTTTCATTGTTAAAAAGGGGTTGTGACCCACAGGTTGAGAACCACTGCTATAGTGATAAAAGAAATTTGAATTGGACATTGGCAGTACAGGTTGGTTGGCTGGTAGAGGGAGGTGATAGCAAGCAAGGGTCATTGTTCTGCTTGATACAGAAGCATTCTGTCAGATGTTGATTACATGCAAACCTGGATGGAAATGCAAATTTTTCTTTTATGGCAAAGTTTCCCTGACTCTGCAAAATGTAATTATGGAAACTAGAGATGTAAGGCAGTTGTCCTGTTTTGTCTTGTCCTCCTCTTTACAGCTATACAAAGAATAACCACCAAAGATTTTTTGATAACTGTATTTAAACTAACTACTAGCTGATTTTAAGGTAACCAAAAATATTTATAAATTTACAGCTTACAATCATCTGGAGTGATTTTAGAAAATGAGGCAGAATTGAGAGTAACTGAATCTTATAGTTTAATTATAGACTTATAATGGACAAATGAAAAATCAACCCTGAAATTTATAAAAATAAGCCATCTGCATAAGTAAAGTAAATGCCAGTAAATAGAAAGATATTCAACCTCACTAATAATCAAGAAATGTAAGATAAAGCGGTATATAGTACTTCTCATCTGATACATTGAATTAAAAGACTTATTGGCAAAGAATGAGAAAATAAGAAAATAAGCGCCCTGGCGCCCTACCCACTGAGCTACAGGCACCACCAAGAAATAAATTTTAAACTTTATCACATATGTTTATACATATGTATGTACATACACATGTATATGGGTTAACTATAAACTGGACTCCACTTTAATGGAGTGTAAATTGGCAGCAGTCTTCTGGGATACGCTTTCTTTACCTCCTTCAACCACTTTGCCACTTAGCCTCCTAGTGTGGGACCTTCAGCAGGACCTCTATCTGACCAGACTTCTGGAGGCTTTGACCCTGCTGCTTCTCTGTTTTGGTAATGGGGGAGGGGTGAGACGGAAGCTCTATCCTTAGTAACTGCTTGGAGGGAGTAGGTGGCATGGCAAGCCCAGAAGTTCAGGAGGCAAACTTTGAGCAAGGATAGGAAGGAGATAAGGAAGAAATTGACAGATAATTGTTTTCCTTTCTTTTATTTCTCCTTTTTTTTTTGCTGTCTCCATGATGTAGCGGTTCATAATCTGTCTGGAAAATATCTTATGTGACCTCAGTCAGGGAAGCCAACTTCTTAACAATATCTGTCTTTTATTTGCTTTTCTTCCTTTCACTCCTCTCTTTTCCTCTCATCCTTTATATTCTGGGATTTCACCTCCTGAGAATTCCTTAGTTTGGAAACCTTGCCTCAGGTTCTTTATGGAATCTAAGCTAAAAAACTAACAGTCCCACTTCTGAGATGCTATGAAAATCTCTGCAAGTTCTAGAAGATATATGAATATGTTTATACATTGCAGTATTGTTTGCATTACTAAAATATTAGAAATTATCTAAATGGTCATCAGTAGGGAAAATGGTTAAATGATGATATACAACAATACTCCAGCAATAAAAAGAATTATAGAAAATTGACCATGGGCATCTCAAGAATGGAGAAGCATGAATCCTATGTACTCAAGTTTGATATGAGGACAATTAATGACAATTATTGACATGGTGGGGATGAGGGAAGGGGAGAACAGAGAGAGAAAGAATGAGGGAGGGGTAGAGAAAGGAAGAGCAGAGAGAGGGAAGGAGCGAGGGGGGTGGGGTCTTGGGACCTTGGTGTGTGCCACACCTTTTGAGGGCAAAACTCGATTTTAAGAGGGACTTTACCCAACAAATGCAACTAGTGTAACATGGTTTCTTGTACCCTCAATGAATCCCCAACAATTAAAAAAAAAAAAAAAGAACTATAGAAAATTGACCATGGTATAGCAAGATAAGCAAAGTACTGGTCACTATGTTTAGTTTGATCCCATTTTTGGAAATTAAGCCCCCAAATGAATCAGGTATATTTGTGCCCACAAGTGAGCCCAAGCACAATATTGAAAGAAATGACGTGGAATGTAAGGAAACAGAGGGATTTTTACTTTTCACTTTATATACCTCTATAAGATTAAATTTTTTTCACATTGACTATCAGACAAAACAATGGAAGCGTGTATCTTGTAGTCCCAGTTACTTGAGAGGCTGAGCTGGGAGGATCCCTTGAGCCCAGGAGTTTGAGACCAGCTAGGGCAACATAGCAAGACTCTATCTTTAAATAAAATAAAAATTCACTCATTAAATGATACAGGTACTGAGATAACTATTAAAAATGGAGAACAAGGGGCAGCGCCTGTGGCTCAGTGAGTAGGGTGCCGGCCCCATATGCCGGAGGTGGCAGGTTCAAACCCAGCCCCAGCCAAAAACTGCAAAAAAAAAAAAAAAAAAAAAAATGGAGAACAAATACGTTTAGGAGTTAGAAAACAAAGGAGAGTATTTAGTTCATCCAATATTAATCTTCGGGGATTACATAAGAAATAATATGTATATATATATTTTTTAAGAGATAGTCTTGAGCGGCACCTGTGACTCAGTGGGTAGGGCTGGCCCCATATACTGAGGGTGGTGGGTTCAAACCCAGCCCTGGCCTAACTGCAACAAAAAATATCTGGGCGTTGTGGCGGGCAGCTACTTGGGAGGCTGAGGCAAGAGAATCACCTAAGCCCAAGAGCTAGAGGTTGCTGTGAGCTGTGATGCCATGACATTCTACGGAGGGTGACAAAGTGAGACTCTGTCTCTAAAAAAAAAGAGACACAGTCTCACTATCTCACCCTTGGTAGAGTGCTATGGCGTCACAGCTCACAGCAACCTCAAACTCTTAGGCTTAAACGATTCTCTTGCTTCATCCTCCCAAGTAGCTGGGACTACAGACACCCGCCACAAGGCCCAGCTGTTTTTTTGTTTCAATTGTTATTATTCTTTAGCAGGCCAGGGCCAGGTTCGAATGCGCCAGCCTTGGTCTATGTGGCTGGCGCCCTACCCACTGAGCTACAGGCACCACCAAGAAATAAATTTTAAACTTTATCACATATGTTTATACATATGTATGTACATACACATGTATATGGGTTAACTATAAACTGGACATTATTTTAAGCGCTTTATATCCATTGCCTTATTTCCTGGTCACAACAAGTCTGTAAAGTAGGTACTGTTTTTACCTCTGTCCTATGGTTGAGAAACTAAGTCCTGGAAAACTTGAAGAAAACCAAAACCATGCCTCATGTTGTATAGGCTAAACAGCACCTGAAAATTAATCCAATTCTGCTTGACTTCAGAGCCTGAGTGTGTAGCCATACTGCTTCTATCTAAGTCAATCCTGTGGCGCCTAGTTACCACAGCCTATGTGTGATCTGGTTATAAACCTGCGTATGTGCTACTCGTGACAGCTAAACTTTATTGTCTTTGGTGGATTGATAGAGTTTTTGTGTTTTGTTTTTTTTTTCTCACCCAAAGTGGAAGTAGCATTTATTTTTTCTGATTGTAAAAGTACTATGTTTCTTACAGAAGTTTTCAGATAACACAGAGGAATTTTTGGATAAAAATAAGAATTTTCTTAAAGATAACCATTCTTAATCATTATTAACATTTGGTATTTATTTTTTGAATTTTTTTTATGTACATTCACACATACACATAGTTAGACTTTTATTTTCCCCTCCTCAAATAAGGTCATACTACTCTGGTGTTTTTCTTTGATTTTTTTTTTTTTTTGTTGTTGTTGTTGTTGTTTGTCTTTTTTGTTATTCAGGCCCAGGTGAGGCTTGAACTCTCTGCCCCTGGTGTGTGGTGCCAGTGCGCTAAGCACTGCGTACTGAAGCAGCCAGCTTACTCAGGTGTTTTGTTTTGTTTTTTAAATCTTCTTTACTTCCCAATTATTACAGTCATTTTTCCATGTTGGCATGTATAAATAAATATAATTTCTAATGACTACATAGTGTATTCTGTTATATGGATATACCTTATTTAGACAATATTCTATGTTTAGATTTTATTTTATTTGTTTTTTTATTTTTTTGAGACAGAGCCTCAAGCTGTCACACTGGATAGAGTGCTATGGCATCACAGCTCACAGCAACCTCCAATTCCTGGGCTCAAGTGAGTCTCCTGCCTCCGCCTCCCAAGTAGCTGGGACTACAGGCACCCGCCACAACACCCGGCCATGTTTTGGTTGCAGCTGTCATTGTTGTTTGGCGGGCCCGGGCTGGATTCGAACCCACCAGCTCAGGTGTACGTGGCTGGCACCTTAGCCGCTTGAGCCACAGGCGCCAAGCCTATGTTTAGATTTTAAATGTTTTCATCTTCTTTTCCCTTTCATAGGTAATGCTACCACAAACATCTTTTTACTTATATTTTGGCATACTTCTCTAATTATTTCTTTAGGATAAATTTGTAGAAGTCAGTGGCTAGATTTTATAGTTTCAGTTTTTGATTGATGACATAGACCCATCAAGCAATGTATTGTCTAGGAAGAAATACAGTGTTATGTTTTTTATTATTCATGTATGACTTTTCATTAATGAATAATAATTATTGAATACTCACAGTGGATGTTGAATACCTGCTGAAACATGATAACCACGTTACTAGCTTAGAACTTTCCTTTGCATAAATCTGTGTCAACAGACTGTGACCCAGAGTTGTTTCATAGTAAAGGATGGAAACAAGATATGGGAATATTTTCTCCATAGGATTTAGAAGAAAAAGAATGAAATATAGCTTCATATGGTCTATACTTTTCTTCTACATAATATTTATTTGTTGACTGTTACTTGTCTCTTCTCTCCTTTATACTTTTAACTCCAAGAAGTTAAGAAAACATATCTGTCTGTGTCACCGGTATAGTCCCAGTTAGGAAGCAGTACTTGAAGTTAAGTTAATGAGTAAATGGGAACTAATGCTTATATACAGTGAAGTATGGAATCTGTTTCCTAGGTTGGTGGTAGAACCACAACTACTATGCTTTTTGGGTATATTTTGATGTTGCTAAAAATAGTATTTTAAAACTACGAAGAGAAAACCAATATTCTCAATTTATCTAATTAAACCATTTCTTTTATATGTCCATACTGTTTCATAGTACAAGATGGTGAACTATCATTCCATTTTCACATTATGTGGTCTAATTATAAACTCAGGGTCAGACCTAAACTGGGAGGCAGCAGCCCAATAAATCACTATTACAAATGATATGCCCCAAAGGAGTATTTGCCATTTACTTTAGCTAACTTATAAATGAGTAGCAAGACCGCAAGTAATAAGATAGAGTCAAGAGTAAAGAATAACTACAAAATGGATGGCACCATTCTTTGTACATGTATTCTTTGAGGTTGTTACTTCTTTTATGGTGATTGTTCTAAATTATTGTTGGTATTTTCTGTATGAGTGTTTCAGTAAATACTATTTACTATTTACTAAAAGTAAAACCTAAATAATCTTGATTATAACTACTAGAAAACAAAAATGAATCACTTATAGGTAAGTTTTCTGGATGAACTAGAAAGTATTTTTTAAGCTTTTGACACCCATGAGCTATTTAATGGGCATTTTATGCATAGGCAAACTATTAATTAAAGGTAAATTTTAGTAACAATTTATCATAATTATTTTAATAATAAAACAACATTTAAAATATTTTAAATACATCCAGTAGACATCGTTAATTTCGTTCTTTAGCAAGTTAAGAAAACAAATAATTGTCTAGAAAGTGTTAAGTCCTTGTTGAATAAGCATTGCATGTGTATTCATACTGCCAAACTACTTACAAATAGTAAATACCTAGTAAATATTTTTATAGAAATACAGTTATAAATAGTCCTGGGAAATTCTTTTTGAATGTGCTGCATTTACATTTCAATTTTATGTTTTCAGTTGTTGCTGTAAAACTAAATATAATGATAATAAATAACATACTAATAGTTTGATTTTATATTTTGAGCCAAATCTTACTAAATTAATCCTTTACTCCCCAAATAGTATCTTAAATGAATACATACAATTTACCAGCTTTAAATGTTTTCTTGAGGTCATGTGTGTTTGGTTTTTCCTTTTGTAAAATTTACGAGTGTGCACAACTAGGTGTATAACAATCCTTTCTGTATACAAACATCCTTATTTAATAGAATTCAAGACAAAAGGAATTTATGAATTAAATAACAAATTGACTTTAATTTTTCCTCTTTTCCATGTAACTTGAGAAATTTAACATTATATGTGTATTTCCGGAGAGAATATCGAATGTCTCCACTGTATATAGTGTAGTTAAACTAAAATGAATGTTGAGAACGCTGTTTAAATGTACCAAGAACTGTTAGTGAGAGCTCTTGTCATAGTAAACAAAACTTTACATGGAATAGACTATTCACAGAGGCCCTTCTCATGTGCCTGTCACCATCAGGATATTCATTAGCTGTTTGTAAGCTGTGAATCTTAGCTAATTTGAGCTGAGTCTGTATAGCTAAACTAGGATCAAATGTTTCAGTTTTTGGCTTTATGAACTAATCTCAAAAGGCAAGTATACCTTTTAAAAACTGATCAGATATAATTGGGGAGAATGTTAATAAATAAAAAAGTAAGTTATAGTCGTGGACAAAGTATAGAAAGTTAAATTATTGATTATGATTTCAAAATTAGAAATGTTAAGGTGGGCTATACCAAATATTTAAAATAGTAGATATTTCTCTTGAATAATAGGAATATTTTAAGCTCTCAGACTACCAGATTGCCTAATAAATTTGTCTCTTTCAATATCTTGATGTTATGAATAATTTTAGTGTTTTGTAATATCAGTTATTTTAATGCTTTACACTACTGAAATCCTGAAAAATAGGTAGTATCATTACTTTTTCGTAAAACTTGAATTGGGTGTATTCTAAATGTGATTGCATTCTGTATAGAGATGAACAGTTTTATAATGGAGTATGTGTTTCTCTTTAGTAATGAAGATTAACAGGAAAATGATAAAAAATAGTTGATGCCAAACTTCTTGGGAACCATTAAATTAAATCTAAGTTCTAATTCTTACTTTCAAAATCCTTTGTAACCTGTATTTCTCTCCCCAGTATTATGACTCCAGTCTGAATCTCTAACTTTATATACTGCATGCTATAAATTTGACTCCATCTGACATGCTCATCGCCTCTCTAATATGATGGATTTAGTATGCCTTTTTTAAACTCATACTCTTTCCTGAAATGCCTTTTTTACTGTTACTAACTATGGTTTGTTTTTTTTTGTTTGTTTGTTTGTTTTAGGTCCTGGTTAATTCCTGTTTCTCCAGTTCACGCTAATCTCTCCTTTTCTGTATCATCAGTCACATTTACTGTTTATGGCACACATTTTTATATTTGATCATATTTGTCTTATATTATTTCTTATCTGTTTTATATGCCAACATATCCTAAATTCTTAGTATTACTGAATAGTACTATTTACTTAGTACTTACTCTGTTGAATTGAATTGAACTGAAATAAGGGGTATTTATTAACATAAAGTATGCCTCATAATATAGCATGCATACTTTTTTAATGTTGTTCTAACAATTATATATATTTTCATTATCTTTTTGAAATCACTTCAGTTGCAAATCATGCTTATTTATTGAGGGACTATTTTTAGCCACCCTGTAGGAAAGCAGTATTAAGCTAAGATTATATTATCAATATTGATAGAAAGTTAATTTTTCTGATATAGTAGACTTTTATGGAATCATACATTGAGGGTTTTTTGTTGTTGTTGTTGTTGTTTTTTAAGATACAGGATCTTGCACTATTGCCCAGACTGGATTGTAGTGGCCTGATTGTAGCTCATCCTGTCTCCTGAGTAGCTGAGACTAGAGGCACACACTATTATGCCTGGGTAGTTTTTTATATTTTGTAGAGCTGGGATCTTATGTTGCCAGGCTTGTCTCCAACTCCTATCCTCAAGCTGTCCTCCCATCTTGACCTCTCGAAGTGCTAGATGGGATTATAGGCATGAGCCCCCCCCCCCACCCTGGAGCATTTAGTTTTTGTTTATGTCTGTATGTCTTTATATTTTGTTATGAAAATTCTCTTCTGTTTCTTCAGTCTCCCTGGATAAAAGAAGCCGTTCATTCTGATTCATCTTATCTTCTGGCTCTCCTGAGATGATTGTAATTTTCTTTGCCTGTTGATTGTAGGTTTCCTTAGCACTAGTTCTGGCTATTAAGGTCTTTTGAGCTGCAATGGCTGGCAGGCAAAGTAGGATGTAATTTTTATTCCTAGTCTCATGAGCTAGTGTGCTAGCAACCTCTGATCTCTACTGAAACAAGGTGAGATGGAGAGACAGAGACATTTCTCCCCTTAGGAGTCTCCAGGTAATGGCTGAAAAAAGGTAGGTTCATCTTCAACAAAGAGATTGGGGACAGGTTAGCCTACCAGGATAGTTTAGGACTGCCAGAGTAAGTAGGATTACCATATAGAGAAACGACAGGTAGGAGGTGTAGGTGTGGTCCCTTTCTGGTTGCTAAGGGACACTGCCTTCACCAGGTGGTTGTACCTTTGTGAAGGTTCAGCTTTTTACTGTGTGAGTAAATTTATGTCCTCACCTTTGAGCCTGTGGGTCTCTTGCCTCTACACACTTTAGGTATGCTTGCGATTTCTTATAGGCTTATTGTTATTGTTGATATGCCCCAGTTGGCAGCCATACTGGAGAGAGAGTGCCAAGGATATGTGTTTATCTACCATCTTCTTGTTGTTGTTTTTAGGTAAAGTTTACTGTTTCTATTGTTTTTCTTATTCTAGGTTTCCAAGGCACCTTATTCAATATAAAATTTGAATACTGAATGAATTTTTCTGATATTTTTCTTGGTTAATTGGAAAGTGCAGGTGGAAATACCTGTTAAGAATTGTGTACTAGTTCTTTTTTTTTTTTTTTTTTTTTTGTATTTTTTGACCAGGGCCGGGTTTGAACCCCACTACCCCTGGCATATGGGGCTGGTGCCCTACTCCTTGAGCCACAGGCACCGCCCTGTGTATTAGTTCTTATTTCATGCTGTATCAGTCTTTCATCAAAGGAATATTCTGTGTGTCTGCTGTACCTAACCAGTGTATTCACACTTTTCATGTACTTTCTTTCTTTTTTTTTTTTTTTTTTTAAGAGAGACAGAGTCTCACTTTATTGCCCTCGGTAGAGTGCCGTGGCCTCACACAGCTCATAGCAACCTCCAACTCCTGGGCTTAAGCGATTCTCTTGCCTCAGCCTCTGCTGGGACTACAGGCGCCCATCACAACGCGCAGCTATTTTTTGGTTGCAGTTTGGCCGGGCCTGGGTGTGAACTTGCTACCCTCAGTATTTGGAGCCGGCACCCTACTCACTGAGCCACAGGCACCACCCTTCATGTACTTTCTTAGGGTGGAATTTCTGTGTCATCTTCAACCTACGTGAAGTTTTGCTAGGTATTCTCTTTGAGCTAATTCTCAGTAGTAACAAAATATCAGAGCAATTACTGTACCCACATTAAATGGTCTTCTAATTGCCAACCTTGCATGTAATTGCTGCCTGGCAAGTACAATTACTGTCTGCCAAGATGTTTTTCCCCTGAGGGCAGTTGTACCATGCCTTGATATAGAGTTTGAAATTAAGAAGAGAGTTTCTGAGACTTTTATTGGAGAGTTTTGCTTTTAAACCTGTTTATTTTGAAAATTTTAAACTATAAAATTATATCGACTTTTTTATTTTTATAAGAAACATGAATAAATCTGACAGCAATAACAAAAAAGAATTGAAAGTAAATTGATTTTAATTATATTTTTGAAGAATTATGGATACATTTCCTTTACAGGTTAGTACCATATTGGTCACAGTTCAGAAAATGTTAATTCTAAGATGGTATTACTTTATATTTTAAGTATGTATATAGTTCAATCCCGCTGCACAATCTGAAATTAATTCAGTTTTGTGGTTGTGTTTTTTGTAGTGATAGGACAAGATCATAAATTGGTGGTTCTAGATTGGGAATTAACCTATTACAGTAAAGCTTTTTTTACTCCAGATGTGGCAGATGAATTATTCTACTCAAGTAAATTTTTCAGCTAATCCATCTACCTTTCTAAATAACCAAACTTTTTTTTCATTTTTAGGGGTACAGTCTTTTCTAAAGTGATCATAAGTTTCCTGGCTTCTTTTTTTTTTTTTTCCTAGCTTCTTTAAACAGCTTACTAAACACATTTTTAAAAAAATTTTCTTCACTTCTCAGGCTTATTATTACATGTACTAATTATTGTGATAATAAATGTTATGTGTTTATAGCCTGTTTAGGATTGTCTACCCCTTCACCTGCTATTTCTTAACTTGTCCTCAAGACAACCCTAAACGGGTGCTTTATAAATCGAGACATTCTGTAATTTGCCTACCGTATAGTTAACCCATTTAAATGTATATAATTCAGTGGGTTTTAGCATATTCACAGACTTATGCAACCATCATCACAGTTCATTTTAGAACATTTTCATCATTTGAAAAAAAAAATTCTAGATCAGGTGTCGTGGCTCATGCCTGTAATCCTAGTGCTTTGGGAAGCTTAGGTGGGAGGATCACTTGAGGCCAGGAGATAGCGATCAGTCTGAGCAACATAGCGAGACCTGTATCTCTATAAAAAATAAAAAAATTAGCCAGATGTGGGGCTCGGTGCCTGTCGCTCAGTGGTTAGGGTTTCAGCTACATACACCTGGGCTCGCGAGTTTGAACCTGGCCCGAGCCTGCTAAACAGCAATGACAACTGCAACAACAACAAAATAGATGGGCGTTGTGGCAGGCGCCTTAGTCCCAGCTACTTGGGAGGCTGAGGCAAAAGAATCGCTTAAGCCCAGGAGTTTGAGATTGCTGTGAGCTGTGACACCACAGCACTCTACCAAGGGCGACATAGTGAGACTCTCAAAAAAAAAAAAAAAATTAGTCAGATGTAGTGGTACATACCTGTAGGCCTAGTTACTTGGAAGGCTGAGACAGGAGGATTATTTGAGCTTAGGAGTTTGAGGTTGCAGTAAGCTATGATATCATAGCTCATGCAACAGAGCAAGACCCTGTCTCAAAAAAATATCCAACTAAACAAAAAAGAAATTCTATATCCTTTAGATGCCAGTTTCAATATTCCTATTTCCATTTCTCCTAGACCTAAACAACCACTAATCTAGTTTCTAAGTCTATAGATTTCAAGTGGAATCTAATATGTGGTCTTTTGTGGCTGGGTTTTTTTCATTGGCATGTTTTCAGGGCTTCTTCCATGTTGTAGCATGTACCAATATTTCATCTTTTTATGGCTTGAAAATATTCTTTTGTATGGATATACTGCATTTTGTTTATCCACTCATCTATTATTAGACGTTTGGGTTTTTACCATTTTTGACCATTTTGAATAATATTGCTATGATCAAGTTTTTCTGTGGACATGTATTTTTGTTGCTAATAGGTATGTATCTAGTAGTAGAATTACTAAGTCAAATAATCATTCTATGTGTAACTTTTTAAGGAACTGTAAGACTGATTTCTAAAATGGCTACAACATTTTACCGTCCAATCAGTAGTGTATGAGTGTTCTAATTTTTCCACATCCTTGCCAATACTTATTATTGTCTTTTTGGTTATAGCCATTCTAATAAGTCTAAAGTAATATCTTATTGTGATTTTTTTTTTAATTTCCCTGTTGACTAATGATATTGAGCATCTTTTCATGTACCTATTGGCCTTTGTGTATGTCATTTAACAAAAAATCATATTGCTCTTTTTATTGTAAGGCTGTAATCTTTTTGTTAGGAGGAACTTACCGGTCGTCTAGAGTCTAGACTAATTTTCTGTCCCCAGATTATTCTAGCATCCAGTCTTTTAGCTTCTGTTGAAAGACTCCTAATAATGGAAATTTTACTATTTGTGAAGAAGTTGGCTCAATTTTGAACAATTCTAATTGTTAGAAACTTCTTTTTGTATTAGGCTAATACCTTTTTCAATGTTTTGTTATTTTCTAATCTGTTATATTTTTGTTTTTAGGCCCACATAGACTATTCTTCATCTACTTTTAAAAGTCCTTCAGATGTTTTAAGACAACTTTAAAATCTATTCTTCATGCTAAATATTCTTTCTTTTCTTAATCTTTTCATCTAATTTGTTTATTTATGGCATTAGAAAAAAATAGAAATGACAGTGAAATGAGAAAAATATCAGAATCGTTTATGTAGGGTTAGTTGATCGCCTTGGGCTTGAATATATGCTAACATATGTTAGCCAGTTTTAATAGGAAATCCATGCCAAGTATATGAATAAAACACAGACAATATAAGATTAGACACCAGCTTCAGAAAAGAAAATTTTGGTATTATAGCAACCTATTTAGTAAGAACAAAAACAGTCTCTTCAACCATGGAGTTTATATATGTGGTTAAGGAAAAGAGACAAAGAAACAGGATATAGATAGAATACTAAAAAAAATGATAACAGCAAAGATCAGGATGGGAGACTATCTGTTACGAGATCCATGTCCTCAACAGACAGAATTTCATGAAAAGAAACACACAAAGATGCCTGGAAGTTTTCTTCGATGTTGCAAAGCAGCCTGAGAGCTCTCTTTATCTCTGAATTCTCAAAAGGCAATGATTCTGGAGCTTTGATATATATTTTAAACAGAAGGTGTATCTGTAAATCCTTGTTGGATGTCCAAACAGTTATAAAGAAAGAAATAATGACCCACTTGCAATAAAATTTCATTTCTGAATGGTTGACTGGGAAAGGAATCATTAAGAGATCAACTTACCTTAAATTCAGCCTCCCATATTTTTTTCAACAGGTCCATTGATGTGTAGCCATTAATTAGAAAGGGTTTTGTGTGGTCCCCCAGTTCGATGGAATCTAGCCATTCAGCCATGGAGGTGGGATGATAGCCCTTATGACCAATGGGTCTCATCTTTTGAAGGAGCTGTATTGTCTGTAGTATTCTTTGTGCCCCAAATTAAGGATTTCAAATTCCAACAAATCCTGATTTTCCATAACATTGCTTTTAAACTGTTCATTGTCAAACCCATTAGCCATCAGGTGGTTCTCGTACTGAGGTAGCCCAATATTTTCCAACCATTGTCCCATTGTTTGGACAGGGCATCTGGGTCTTTTGATTTCACCATTCATCTCTCTATGTTCACTATTGATCCCAACATCAATGGAACTCATAATTTTGTCAATTTATTCCCATTCGGATATGAAGGATGGTGTTCTTTCAGAATTCCCTTTAGAACTGTGTTCAGCAGTTGAAGATTCATTCCAGTTAGCTCTTGAAGTGTTCTCATTGGAAGGGTAGGCGATGAGATTTGAATTGGATTTAGAGACTATTTTTTTGGCCGGGGCTGGGTTTGAACCCGCCACCTCCAGCATATGGGGCCAGTGCCCTACTCCTTTGAGCCACAGGCACTGCCCTAGAGATAGTTTTTAATAAATGCATGTGGATCAAGGCCTTAGGCAATGACCTTATTCTCCCCAGAGTATAGGCTTTCTCCACAAATCCTCCTATGTTCATAACCCACTGGTCCCCATTCTGGGATCCACTCCTGGTTGATTTCATGCCAACAATGGTATGGTTTTCCAACTAGTTGCTTCTTTTATGAAAAATTGTCCTACTGACCACTTTGGGTTAATTTTCTTTACCAAAGGTTCTGACTTATTTTCTACTGGAGACTGCTTGAAAGGTAGAGGATTGCTTGCCAAACTGATTTTGTTTTGTTCTTCTTCGCATTTCTCTCTTTTCCCATAGAGATGAAAGGGATTTTCAGGGGATTCACAAGCTGGAGAGGATCCATGAAGGAGGCCTGCAAATTGCCCAGGATCATATGCTTTAGGGAGATTATTGTCTTCCTTTTGAGTGAGGTCATCTGTAGGGTCAGGTCCTTTATCCTTACTTCGAAATCAACACATCTGCAGGGTGCACCACCTTTACCTCCAGCCCTCCCGTTAGTCCACCCACCTCTTCTCCAATAACCACAGAAGTCATGCTAAATTTTCTTAATTTCTAAAATTGTTCACCATCTTTTTCACCCTCAAGTCCCATACCATCCCAATCATTCTTGTATGAAGAGAACTCAGTTCCTCAAGGCTTCTTTTATAGTATGGTATGGCCTTTCGAATTGAACAGACTGTTTTGAGATGTAATGTGACTGCCATAGAGTAGAACTTTCCTCTTATCTGAATGCCGTACTTCTACTGGACTGTGACTTAAAATAACCTTACTACTTTTGTAGCCACATTATAGTATTAATTCTTCTTTAACTTTGGGTGAACTAGAATTCCGATTCTTTATTTTTACACATTCTGTACTAACTTTAGTTCTTTATGTGTACCCATATGAAATTCCATTTTATTCCACATACTATTCCAACATGAACAGTTTTTTGGGATCCTGCATGTGTCATTTAGTGTGAAAACAGTCTTTCATCAGGAAATTTGATTAGCATACTTTTTGTACCTTGAGTCAATCAACCATTAATGAAGGTGTTGTATTGGGTAGTGTCAGAGACTGACTTTGCCACTAGAAACTTAAGTGAAGATTGGTATTGATTTATTTATACATGCCTTTTAGGTACGGCATTCAGTTATTATAAAAGTAATTATAATTAATAGGTTTATTTACTGAACTCTTACTATATGCTGTGCCTGTACTGTGTTAGGTACATTATCCTATTTAGTCTTCACTATGACCCTATAAAGCAGAATTATTACCTGCATTTTCCGAATAAGACAACTGAAGCTTAGGGAAGGTAACAATTTAGTCTGAAGTTACACAACTAATAAGTTGCAGAGAAGGATTTGAACATAATTTGTCTGATTCTAAAATTCATACTTTCATATGAAAACTCAACCTGTTTGGAATTATGCCTTATTTTCCTATTCACTTATTAATTCAACAAGTGTGTGTTTGGTTTTTTTTGGGGGGGGGAGACAGAGTGTCACTTTATTGTCCTTGGTAGAGTACTGTGGCATCATAGCTCACAGCACCCTCAAACCCTTGGGCTCATGTGATCTTCTTGCCTCAGCCTCCCAAGTAGCTGGGAGTACAAGTGCCTACCACAACATCAGGCTATTTGTATAGAGACAGGGTCTCACTTTGTTCAGACTGGTCTCAAACTCATGAGCTCAGGCAGTCCACCTGCCTCAGCCTCCCACAGTGCTAGGATTATAGGCATGAGCCACCATGCGTGGCTCAACAAATTTATTAAGTTCTTTCTATGTGTCAGGCACTGTTCTAAGTCTCTAGGATACAACGGTGAGCAAAAACAGACTCAATTTCTTGCCTTTATGGCATTTAAATTTTACCACAGGGAGACAAGGGGATTGGGAATATGAGATAAAATAGGCATTGGGTTACGTTTTTAAATAGGATAACAAGGGTAAGGCTGCATTCAGAAGAGCATTTGAATAAGAAATACAAGTTGGCAAGGGAGTGAACTATTCAGATAATTGGAAGAAAAGATTCTCTTATTTGTTCCTACTTAAAATTATTCTGCAGTATTTATAGGACCAGAGACAGTTATTTAAGATGCTTTTCAGTTATTGTAAGGCATCAAAATATACATGGGGGAAAATTCTTCTGTATCTATCTCTCCATGTCCTATGTATTGCAGTCTTGAGATGAACTGTCTTATTTAAACTGTTGTTAAGCAGACAGACCTTATTCAGGTCAAGGAAATTTTTATTTCAGGCCCTTTCTTCCCATTTATGAACTCTGTGTATGGTGGAACAACACATTTCTTCTTTTTTTCAAGCCTGAGAATGCATTTAAAGTTAAGAATTTTTCCGAATATTTGTCCTCAATAAGTTTTTTCTTGAATGGTTTAGAATTACATAATACTTTATCCACTTCAGGAAGCTACAAAAAGAACAAAAAATCTAATTAAAAAAAATAGAAGGAAATATAAAGAAGGGAAGCCAATGAAGTAGAAATAAACATGTGCTAGAGAAAAATCAGCAAAGCCAAAAACTGTTTGAGAAGATTAGTAAATTCCTAGCAAGACTGATCAAGAAAGAAGAAGAAAAAAAGACAAACCTATATCAAGAATGAAAAACGATTGGGCACGGTGGCTTGCACTTACAATTCCAGTGATTTGGGCGGCTGAGTTGGTAGGATTACTTGAGACCAGGAATTCAGGACCAGCCTGGACTATTTAAGACTTTGTCTCTACAAAAAATGTTTTAAAAGCAAAGAAAAAGGGATATCACCACATATCTTTTTTTTTTTTTTTTTTTTTTTAAGACAGAGTCTCACTATGTCGCCCTCAATATGAGAACTGTGGCATCACAGCTCACATCAACCTACCTCAAACTCCTGGGCTTAAGTGATTTTCTTGCCTCAGGCTCCCAAGTAGCTGGGACTACAGGCACTCACCACAATGCCTGGCTATTTTTTTTGTTGTAGTTGTCGTTGTTTAGCCAGACCCAGGCTGGGTTCGAACCTGCCAGCCCCCATGTATGTGCCGGGGCCCTAACCACTGAGCAACAGGTGCCAAGCTGACATTACCTTCAAGAATAAAAAATTAGTAAGTAGATCTTATGAACAACTTTAGCAAAATTAATGGATTGGTTCAAAGAAATGGAAAAATTAAAAAAACCTTTGCCAAAGCTGTAAGTAGGAAACAGAAAATCTTTGTAGTCCTATATCTATTAAATAAACTGAATCTTTAAATAAAAACTTTACTGCATAGAAAACATCAGTTACAGATAGCTTCACTGGTGCATTCTTCCAGTGTTTAAGGAAGAAATAATACCTATCATATGCAAACTATTCTGAAAAATGGAGAAAGCGGGAACACTTCCCAGTTCTTTGTATAAGTCCAGAATGATCTTGATGCTAAAGTCTGGCAAGAATAATACAAAAAAGTACAATTGGTCAATTGCTTTTATTAAAATAGGTTTTAAAAATCTTAAAAATACACTAAATCTAATTTAACAACAAATAAAAAGAATGATGAAGTAGAATTAATTCCAGGAACATAAGGATAGTCAAGCAGTGTAATTTGTCATAGCATTTCACTGGTATGACAATAGGAAGAGGAAAAAAGTTACATGATTCTTTTGACAGTGAGAAAAAAGATTTAACAAAATTCAATACTTATTATGATAAAACTCTTAAAAGCTATTAATAGAAGGGACGTTTCTTATTCTGATGAAGAATATCTACAAAAAGCCTATAGCAAACATCCAACTGAAATAATTTTAATCTTTGCATATTTGTTAAATATTTTCAGCCCTGGGGTTTTGCGCATTTGATGATTCCATAAATAAGTATTTTTAAAGGAAGCAATCAGAAAGCAATAGATACTGTATTTCATGTGCCTTCCATGGATAAATAACATTGATTTTCTGATGGCATTAAGTTAATATTCTCCTATGTACTTAAAATGTGAATTCATTTAAATTTGAGTTAATTACTTAAATCTTGCTTATAACAAACACTACTTTTGTTAGTGGGACTATATTGACCAAATTTGGAGCTGTGAGTCAAGAAGTGTGACTTTGTCGGTCAGTGACATGTACTTCATTCTTTAACCAAGTGGCTTGGTTTGGTCGTCTAGTTGATAGGATCTAGATCATGGGCCTGTACATTGTAGCTGCATGGAAATCTGAGAAGTAAAGTTTTGAGAATTCTTTGAGAAGCTGGGATTCATAGTATGGGAAGCTTAAAATGTTGAGTTAGTATTCAAAAGACTTCGGTTAGCCACAATGAACAGATACTTAGTAAATTTATCTTGCCTTATCAAAGTCTAAATCTTTCTTTTATGAAATCATTTGCATGGAGGCAAAAAAATGGAAAAGAGAGGAATGGAAAGGAATGGAAATACACCTAGTTTAGCAAGACTAATATATTCCTTTGTGTATTCCTAGTCTTGTGTTCCATCAAAAATCATTTGTGGTGTTTGAAATATTCTGGGAAGATGGTAGAAGTTGGTATCATAGTTTTTGAATAGTCCCAATAGTCCAGCTAACAGAATAACCGGGATAGCATAACTAAAAGTCCAAAAGCTCTTGGGTAGTATCTGTACCAAAACTAGTTGATCAGAGAAAATACAGGAACAAAACTCAACAACTACAAAATTTGTTTAAAAAAAATGAAGAAAGGAAAAAAAATCAGATTTTTTTGTGGCAATGGCATCTCCCTCTGTCAGAGGAAGCGGTAGGGAGCCTTACAGTCCTGAGAACATCCAGTCCTAAAATAGTCAACAGGTAAAGCTTAGAGGGATTTTTGCACACTTCAATCTATGACTGAGTACAAGAGGTTTATGGTGAGGTTATTTTGAACTGTCTGGCTCCCAAACTTCCAAAATTAACTATCAAGCCAAAACTCTCTTCTAGTATAAAGCCTCAGGCTGAGAGCGATCTGCTGAGAATTTAATCAGCATCAAGCAGGACAAAAACAGTGAAGATAAAAGGAAAAAGAACCTGATAAAAGTGGGAGAGAGGAGTAGAACCACGTGATCATGAAAGTATCCTGCCATGAAAGTTCTTTAAAGTCTTAATAAAAGCAACAGAAAAGAAAGATGTAGATCAGAAAATCTCTCCAGGCCTATGTTTCCATCTTAAAAATTCAAGAACATTAAATTCAGGTAAAAAACAACAGAGAGCATTATTGTTGAATAATGTTTCTATAATTAAAGATTATATTTTCTTCTTATAACATCCAGAAGTTGGTGAAAATAATGAAAGTATACTAATATTTTTATAGGTGTTAGTGCAGTTACCATATGCTTTCCAAGAGAGTAATACCATTTTACAAGGTCGCTAGGGCCATTAACTTCTTATTATTATCCTTTTCACTACAGTTTTACTGGCTTGGGTGATGTGGTTATCCTAATGGAGACAGTTAAAAATCCACTGTTCGTTATTGTTCTAATTTGCATTTTTAGAACTATTCAGGCATATTGAACATTTCCCCAAGTTTTTGTGGAATATTATTATTATTTTTTTTATTGTTGGGGATTCATTGAGGGCACAAGAAACCATGTTACACTGGTTGCATTTGTTGGGTAAAGTCCCTCTTACAATCGTGTTTGGAATATTATTGATATTTATGTTCATACATGTGACTAGAACCCTGAACCTCTGTGTAACTTCAAATATCTAATTCTTGCCTGCATATACTCATGGTGTGTTTATCTACTGAGTCTTAATTCTTTTCTTACATATGAGATCATTTGGATATTGCTTGTAATGTTATAGAAATATTAGCCATTTGTTTTGCTTGCTTAAAATAGTTTTGTTTTCCTGTTTAATTTTGTTATATTATTACAGAAATGCTGGCTTAAGTATTTGAATATACTTGTGTCAGTCTTTTATGATTTCCTTTGGTGAAGAAAATTATAGTTTCTGAATAGACATAATAAATACTGTACTTGGAATAATTTTCTTTCTTTCTTTCCTTTTTTTTTTTTTTTTGAGACAGAGTCTCACTTTGTCACCCTTGGTAAAGTGCTGTGGTGTAGTAGCTCACAGCAACAACCTCAAACTCTTAGGCTTGAGCTATTCTCTTGCCTCAACCTCCCAAGTAGCTGGGACTACAGGCGCCTGCCACAATGCCAGGCTATTTTTAGAGATGAGATCTCACTCTGGCTCAGGCTGGTCTTGAGCTGTCCTGGCCTGTGAGCTCAGGCAGTCCACCTGCCTCGGCTTCCCAAGTTCTGGGCTTATAGGCATGAGCCACTGTGCCCAGCCCAAATTACATTTTGATAATTTTTATACTTCTAAAAAATTAGTGATAATTACCTGAAGGTAATTTTCCATGATAGCCATCTAAAAATATCGTTAAATTGAGTAAAAATACTTAAGAAAGGTAAGTGTCTTACTTGCTATGCCTTGGACCAAGACAACTGACAAAACCCAAAAGTTAAGATAAAATTAATATAGTATTTAGTCTTAAATTCCATTGTAGGGTGGTAGAGAGCAATTACCATTTTTCTTTTTTTTTTTTTGTTACAGAGTAATGACATTAAGGATCATAGGGGAGTCATTGGAGTTCTGTGAATCATGTTAATTATATGGAAAAATTATGTCTCACATATTCTTGTGGTATAGATTATTTTTTAAAAGTTTTTTCATCTTTTAAAAGGTTTTTGTTGTTGTTGTTGTAGTTTGGCTGGGGTCGGGTTCAAACCCGCCACCCTCGGTATATGGGGCCAGCACCCTACTCACAGGCATCACCCAAAGACTTTTTCTTTTTTTTTAAGAGACGGGGTCTCACTTTGTTGTCTAAGCTAGAGTGCTGTGGCATGATCATAGCTCACTGTAACTTCATATTCCAGAGCTAAGGCAGTCCTCCTGTTTTGGCCTCCCAAGTGACAAGGACTATAGGTGCATGTCACACTCAGCTAATTTTTATGTAGAGCAGCAGTTCTCGACCTGTTCTTAACCTTTGTAACAATAAAAATACATCCTGTATATCATATTTACATTATGATTCGTAACGGTAGCAAAATTACAGTTAAGAAGTAACAACAAAAATAATTTTATGGGTGGGGTCACCACAACATAAGGAACTATATTAAAGAGTGGAGACATTAGGAAGGTTGAGAACCACTGATGTAGAGACAGGGTCTCACTATGTTATCCAGGCTGATCTCAAAGTCCTGGTCTCAAGCATTTCTCCTCCCTGGGCCTCCTAAGGTGTTGGGATTTCTGGTGCAAGCCCCCATGCCTAGCAGTTCTGTTGTCTTTAAAAAATTTGTTAGTTAATGTACATACTACACATACAGAAAATATTAGGAAAGGCTGAAATTCGGAGGTTGCATAAAATATCTACTTGCATGTATCATTTCTATTCTTTTCTTAACATTTAAGAATTGTTTTCCAGTTCAGCACTTGTAGCTCAAGTGGCTAAGGCGCCGGCCACATACACTGGAGCTGGCAGGTTCAAACCCAGCCTGAGCCTGCTAAACAACGACAACTACAGCAACAACAAAAAAATAGCTGGGTGTTGTGGTGGGGGCCTATAGTCCCACCTACTTGGGAGGCTGAGGCAAAAGAATCGCCGAAGCCCAGGAGTTGGGTGGGTGACAGCTTGAGGCTCTTATCTCCAAAAAAAAAAAAAAAAAGAATTGTTTTCCAATGCTAATTTATGCAGTGCTTCTAGACCATTGCCATCTTTATAAATGTCCATTTTTTGAGGTTTTTAGGAGTTTTAGTTTTTTTTTTGAGACAGAGTTTTACTTTGTCAACCTCGGTAGAGTGCTCGAACATCACAGCTCACAGCAACCTCCAGCTCTTGGGCTAGGGCGATTCTCTTTCCTCAGCCTCCCAAGTACCTGGGACTACAGGCGCCTGGCTATTTTTGTTGCAGTTGCCTCTGCTGTTTTAGCTGCCTGGGGCCGGGTTCGAATGTGTCACCCTCGGTATATGGGGCGGGCACCCTACCCATTGAGCCACAGACACTGCCCCAAGGAAATTTTTTCAACTCTGCTGTATGTTCATAATTTTAAGAGAAACTGTGATTTATAGAATTTCCCTTTCTTGAGAAATTTTATAAATGTTATTGTGACAAATAGAACCAGCAATATTTTCATGAAGTTTTCTTTTTTCATGCTTTTAATGACAAATAGTAGATGAGATGAGATTTGTATTCTTACTTTTGATATAGAAATGAATAACTTAATGTTTTAGAAAAAAGCAATTGAACATTGTTTTTTTTTTTTTTTTTTTGAGACAGAGCCTTAAGCTGTCGCCCTGGATAGAGTGCTATGGCATCACAGCTCACAGCCACCTCCAATTCCTAGGCTCAAGTGAATCTCCTGCCTCTGCCTCCCAAGTAGCTGGGACTACAGGCGCCTGCCACAACGCCCGTCCATTTTTTGATTGCAGCCGTCATTGTTGTTTGGCGGGCCCGGGCTGGATTCAAACCTGCCAGCTCAGGTGTACATGGCTGGCGCCTTATCCCGTTGAGCCACAGGCGCCAAGCCCAATTGAACATTTTCAAAGAATTATTAGAAATTGTTCTTTTTTTAAGGATTTAGAGTTATATTTATCTAGTAACTAAATTGTGCATAATTTATCATTGTAATTTAACTTCAAAAAGTTAGTGCTACATGCTTAATTTTAAAGTTTTCATTTTGTACTAATGAAGTACTTTACATAAAAATTTTTAAATTATGCTTAAGGAACAGAAAAATATTTAAATAGCCTGGAGAGGTAGAATAGTTTAATAAAAGAAGACAGACTTTGAATATCAGAGAATCTTGGTTTGAATCCCAATCTGCTACTTAATAAGTGGTATTGGGTACTTCACCTTTCTTCAGTTTTCTAATCTGTAAGATGTATTTCATCAAATCTAAGACAGATATTTATTTGATTTTTACCATTTAAAAAATCTGAATGAGTCTTAAAATTGATGATGTTTTATATTTAATTGACTGTTTTTTCATTCTTAACATTACAGAAAATAATGGTGTTCCGTATAATTGATGATGTCTTAGCTTAAATGAAATACAGTGATAACACCAGCTTTATAGAATTGTTTTGAAGTTGAGATAGGATAATGTAAGCATGTGGAAGATACTCCTGAAGTATCTGTCTCCTTTCTTTTTCTCTTGTGACAGATATCTTAGTGGTTTTCTTATTGTTGTTTGTTTGCTTTGAGGATTTGGTTTTTTATCAGGAGAATCGGAAGTTTAGAGCTATTTGGTAAGGTCTTGTGTTTCAGTATTTTAACTCCCTACATGAGAACATCTTGTGTATATTGTTGAGACACTTTCGGTTTGGAGAAATGACCATATTCGGGCCATAATATAATAACTATTATTAAATCAGCTAACACATATAATGTCCACTTTGTGCTGGATATTGTCCTGTTTACGTATGTATTTTAAATCATTTTCTCATTTTTACAAATGAGGAAACTAAGGCAGAGAGGTCAATTTGTCCGAAGTCTTACATTAGACCTATAAATGAATTAAACAAAAAAACTAGTAAAACAATTCCAGGTAGCATGGAAGAATGACTCTTCCTCTTTGTATGTATTAGCATGTTAATCTTTGGAATGGTTCCTTTTTCAGATAGAAAAGAAAGTTTCCAAAGGTTTTCAATCTTGGTTCTGAAACTAAGGTGAACTCTGAATCAAGTGATAAAGAGTCAGCCAACAACTTATCCTTCTCCTTTGAGTGAAGGAGCATTTCAGTGTCTCAACTAATAGTCTGAGGTAATATAAGAATTGACAAATTGTATTCTATTGGCTGCCAAATTGGAGTTTCTTTCTCTAACTGCTGATGCAACATGAAAGTGACTTAATGAATTTTGAGTGGAGAGAAATGGAATAAATTTCTAAGCTTCTGTGAGAGACATTTCACCTGAATGGAAATCAAGAGGGTAAAGTAGCCAAAGTTTACACCCTTAGTAGGTGAAGTGGATGGAAAGGAAAACTAGTGAAAGGGCATCTTTTTTCTGGATTCAATTGGATAATGGCAGATTATTTTTAAAATACAGTTTCTGCCTAAGACATAATCTTTTTTATCCCCCATAAAAAATTGACACCAGTAAACTGTCAGATAATGGTTATGTAAATTATATTACTTCATGGATTAGTATGTTGGCTTTAAAATTAACATTTGCAAGACGTTTATTCCTGGACATGATAGAGTAATAAGGATGAGCTTTATTTATTTGCCAAAAACAAGAAAACCAGATGTATGGCTGAAATTACTGGATGAAATAGTAATTTTTAGGTATTGCAATATAAGGAATGTAAAATTATGAGAGACAGGAAACAAACAAACTGAGCCCTGCAGGTGACTCAGTTTATTGTCTGAAGCATTTTCCAAGCTGCAGGGAGAGGGAAACCAAAATTGCTTGGCAGTCTTGTTGATTTGAGCTAGATAGAATCTGTAAGACTGAATACCAGAGAGGATGATCCTCCATAGAGAGTTCAGAGATCTGTAGAGGGGTCCTTTTGGCTAAATACTAATCTCTGCATGTATGAGAGGAAACTACTAGGCTAGGGAAAGAAGCACAGGAATGCAGTATGGCACACAGTTTCTGGAGCTGACAGAAGACTGAAGATATTTAGTTTTCTACCTGTCAAGAATGGAAAGAAACTGTAATGTGTGGGTTATACAGTAGAGGCCTGAGAATAGTTTCACTTCAGTAGCAGGACTAAATTAAGTCCTATGTAAATACCTCCTTGCCTCTGACTTAATAGTGCTTACAAGTGAGCATCCAAAAGATCAGACTGATTCCAAGTAACTTAATAAACACAGCAAAATCCAAGCAAGAATGTAAAATTTAAAATGCCTGGGTTACAGGGAAAGTATTTCAAGCAGGAGGGGTGGGAGGCAGGAAAATCCGACCCAGGAGAAAATCTGTCAATAAACCTAGATGTTGAAATGATAGAGATGGTGAAATACCAGGAAGGGGCATGAAAATACCTATTCTATATTTTATAAATTCAAGGAAGTAGAGGAAAATATGAACATAAAGTACAGAAAAATGGAAAATGCAAAAAGACCCAAGTGGAAACTCTAGAGATGGAAAACATATTATCTGAAGTGAAAAATATACTGGATAAGATTGACAACAGATAAGACATTATTGTACAAGAAAAGGTAAGTAGACCTAAAGATGTAGCAAGTGTAACTAATCAAAGTGAACACAGCACATAAAAGACTGAGCAAAAAATGAACAGAACCCGAGTAAGCTATGGGAAAATATCTAATATAGCATCCACATACAGTAGAACTTCTGTAAGTTGACCTACTCAAGGAACTGTCACAAACTGGTCAACACACAGAGGTGGTCAGCATATGGAACTAGGTCTCCTGTATTGATATGTACATGTGGTACATGTCCAGTCTATGAAAGGTCAATTTAAGGAGGTAGTCAACGTAGAGAGGTGGGCAACTATGGAGGTTCTACTATAATTGGAGGCCCAGGAAGAAGAAGAAGAAGAAGCAAGAGAAGACAGAAAAAAAATTAATAAATAATGGCTGAAACTTTAATTTTTTTCTTTTTGAGACTGAATCTCACTTTGTTGCTCTTGGTAGAGTGCTGTGGTGCCATAGTTCACAGCAACCTCAAACTCCTGGGCTTAAGCAGTTCTCTTGCCTCAGCCTCCCAAGTAACTGGGACTACAGGTGCCCACCACAACGCCCTGCTGTTTTTAAAGATCAGGTCTCGCTCTGGCTCAGGCTGGTCTCAAACCTGTGAGCTCAGACAATTCACCTGCCTTGGCCTCCCAAGTGCTGGGATTATAGGTATGAGCCACCTACCCAGCCTGAAATTTTAAATATTTTATGAAAACCGCAAATCAGAATTTTTCATTCTTTGTACTATTGATTGGAAATTTTCATATTGCGGAAGTCTGTTGTATGCATTGTAGGATATTTAGCAGCAACTCTGGTCTGTATACAGTCTATCACTTAGTGTGATAACCAGAAATTGCCCCAGACATGCCAGATAACCTGCGGCCTGGCAATAAGTGGGGGACAAAATAATTACATCTGGTTTAGAATCACTGTCAAAAGTTCATAGATCCAAAAAACTTAATGAATCCCAACAGAAGAAATGTGAACAAACTATATCAATACACATCAAAATATTGAAAACCAGTGAAAAAGAGAAAACCTTAAAAGCAACCAGTCAAAACATAAGATATAGAGAAATAAAGGTAGAACTACAGCAGTCTTCTTTTCAGAATTCTGAGGCTAATAGGTTGTCATTAACAGGAAAAGAATATCACCTATAATTTTGTATGCATTTAAAATTGCTTTCAAAAATGAAGATGAGGCTGGCATGGTGGCTCATGCCTATAATCCTAGCACTTTAGGAAGCCAACGTAGGAGGATTTCTCGAGGTCAGGAACGTGAGGCAGCCTGGATAACATAGCAAGAGTCCCAACTCTAAAAAAAATTTTTGTAATTAAAATAAAAAAACAAAAAACTACACGTGCCTGTAGTCTTAGCTACTGAGAGGGTTGAGGCAGGAGGATATTTTGAACCCAGTACTAGTTTGAGGCTGCAGTATGATTGCACCACTGCACTCCAGCCTAGGTGACAGAGTGAGACCCTAGCTCGAAAAAAAAAAAGTAAAATTTATGTAACATGAGAATGAGCATTTATGAAAAACTCAGTGCTGACACGACACTTAATAGTGACAGATTAAAAGCTTTCCTTTTAAGATCTGGAATAAGAAAGGGTGTATACATTCACCACTGCTATTCAACATTATACATGTAAATTCCAACCAGAGCAATTAGATGCATAAAACAAAAAGGTATCATCCAAATTGTAAAGGAAGAAGTAAAATCTCTGTTCACAAATGGCATGATCCAGTATATAGAAAATCCAAAGAATCTACAAAGAAACTGTTAGAGTTAATAAATTAAAATAGCAAACTTCCAAGATAATAGATACAAAGTCAATATGCAAAAACTTCTTAAGCAGTCCTCCTGCCTCAGCCAGAGTGCTGAGATTATAGGCTTGTGCCACTGTACCCAGCCTGTATTCCTTTAGACTAGCAACAACACTCTGTAATGGAAAGAAAGAAAAGAGTTCAATTTACAGTAACTTCCAAAAGAATAAAATAGTTGGAAGCAATTTTAACTAAGGGTGTGAAAGATTTTACATCAAAAAGTATATTGTTAAAAAAATTAAAGATGATGTAAATAAATGGAAATAATCTCATGTGCATGATTGGAAGATTTAATTTTTTTTTATTATTTTATTTTATTTTATTTTTATTTTATTTTATTTGATTTGATTTTTTTGAGACAGAGCCTCAAGCTGTCACCCTGGACAGAGTGCTGTGACATCACAGCTCACAGCAACCTCCAATTCCTGGGCTTATAGCGAGTCTCCTGCCTCTGCCTCCCAAGTAGCTGGGACCACAGGCGCCCGCCACAACGCCTGGCCATTTTGTGGTTGCAGCCGTCACTGTTGTTTGGCGGCCTGGGCTGGATTTGAACCCGCCAGCTCAGATGTACGTGGCTGGTGCCTTAGCCGCTTGAGCCACAGGCGCCGAGCCAGAAGATTTAATTTTTTAAAGATGGCAGTACTGCCCAAATCAATCTAAAGATTCAGTGCAATCTCTAAGAAAATGTCAACTGCTCTTTTTTGCAGAAATAGAAAAGCTTAGGCTTAAATTCGCATGGCATTTTGGAGGGCCTCAAATAGTTAAACTTGTATGAAAAAGAACAAAACTGGAAATTCACAGTTTGCAATTTCAAAATTTACTGCAAAGCTTTGTTAATTAAAAACAGTTTGATACTGGCATAGGGATAGACATATAGATAAAGGGAATAGAATTGAGAGTCCAGAAATAAACCTCAAGTTTATGGGCAATTGATTTTCAGCAAAGGTGCCAAGACCATTTAAAGGGGATAGAATTATCTCTTCACCGAATGATGCTGGAACAACTGGATATCTACATGCAAAAGAATGAAGGTGTATTGCTATCTCATAACCTATACAAAAATTAAAAATGGATCAGTGCAACCTGAGTTACAACTAAAAATGTCTTTGAAGAAATCATAGAGGTTTAAATAACCTTGAATTTGGCCATGGATTCTTAGGTATGACAGCAAAATCTCAAGCAATGTAAGAGAGGTAAATAGGACTTTATTAATTTTAAAAACTTTTGTATTTCAAAAGATGCTATCAAAAAGTGAAAAGAGGGGCTGGACACAGTGGCTCACTTGTGTAATCCTTGCACTTTGGGAAGCCTAGGAGGGAGGATTGCTTGAGACCAGGAGTTCAAGATCAGCCTGAGCAAGAGTGAGGCTCTGTTGCTACAAAAAATAGAAAAATTTCCTGGGCATATTGACAGGAACAAGTAGTCTCAGCTACTTGGGAGGCTGAAGGAGGATAAATTGCTTCAGCCTAAGAATTTGATGTTGAAGTGATCTATGAAGATGCCACTGTACTCCAGCCCAGTGACCGAGCAAGACTCTGTCTAAAAAAAGGGGGGGAGGAAGAAAGTGAAAACAAATGGGAGAATATCAAATCATGTATCTGATAAGAGTCTAGCATTGAGAATATATAAGTAATTCTTAAAACTCAAAGAGACAGCTCCACTAATAAATGGGTAAAAGACTTAGACATTTCTCCAAAGACATTGGTGCATGGTCACTTGAAATAGTAGTCATTAATTGGCATCTCAGAACCACAGTAAAATACCCCTTCACACCCAGCAGAATGTCCATGATAAAAAATAAGTGTTGGCAGTGGCATGGAGAAATTGAAACTATTTTATATTGCTGGTGGGAATGTACAGTGGTGCAGTTGTCTTGGAAAACAGTTTGACAGTTCCTGTGCTGTCAAAAAGTTCAAAATAGAATTACCGTATGACTCATCTATTCCAATTCTACATTTATAACCCAAAAGAATTGAAAACAGGTACACAAATACCTATATATAAATGCAGCAGTATTCACAATAGCCAAAAAGTGCAAACCATCCAAAATACATCATCTGATGAATGGATAAACAAAATGTGGTATTGGTACTTACAATAGAATATGACTCAACTATAAAAGGAATGAAGAACTGATACTTGCTATAATGTGAATGGACGTTGAAAACATTATTCTAAGTGAGAGAATCCAGACAGAAGATTCACATAAAGCATGATTTATGTAAACATCCAGTATGGAGGAGGCTGGGAGGCAGGCTCCGAGAGACTTGGCTGAGGCCTGTGCGCCCATGGTGCCATTCCAGGGCAGGGCTGCCTGGCCCTGGTGCCCAGCCATCCCCTTTCCCCAGGAAAATCCAGTTCCATGGCCCCCAAGTGTGGGTGCACATGTTGGCTTCTGGAGTGGGGGTGGCTAGGGGTGCCCAGGTGGGGTCTGAGCCCGGTGTGGGATGTGGGTCCAGCACGGGCACTGGAGCAAGTGCAGAGACTGGAGCAGGGGCCATGCCCTCCTAGAGCACCTACTGGCTACAGGAGGAGCTGGGGGGCATTCAGCCATGTGTCGCTGCTACTGCTGCTTGACTGCCAACCTCAGGAGCTCTTCAAGTCATTGCCATTAACCTAGCCATCCAGGCCTCATTCTGTGCTACCTATGCAAGGGCAACTTGCCCATCTGCTCCATCCTCCCTAACCACACCAACAGGGTGGCCACCGTGTTGCTCTACTGTGAGGCCAGGCAGAGTGGCAGCCTTAACCTGGCATTTCAGCCTCTGTGATTGGCCTGCTTCTACGGAAACTGTGCAATAGCTGCCAGGCATACTACTTCCAAGGTGGTTTCAACAAGTTCCAAACAGGACTCAGAGCACTGCAAGACCAACATGGACTGCTTGGATAGCTAGTCAGACCGAGAGCTGCCCAGCAATGCCACCAAGTCAGACAGCAGCCTTGTGCCATCCAGCCAACCAGCCTTCTCTGTCCAGATACTGCTCTACCTCTGCCTCGGCTTCACCAAGGATTCCACCAACCAGGATGTGCTTGGCAGGTATGGCATCAGGTATATCCTTAGTGTCGCGCCCAACTTGTCTAATGCCTTCAAGCACAGTGGTGAGTTCACCTGCAAGCAGATCCCCATCTCTGACCACTGGAGCCAGAACCTCTCCCAGTTTTTCCCTGAGACCATCAGCTTCATTGACAAGGCCCACACCAGGAAGTGGTGTCCTGTGCACTGCCTAGCAGGCATCAGCCACTCAGTGACACCTATGACTTTGTCAAGAGGAAAGGGTCCAACATTTGGCCCAACTTCAACTTCATGGGGCAGCTGTTGGACTATGAGCAGACGCTGGGGCTAAGCAGCCCATGCAACAAGCGTGTGCCCAGTGAGCAGCTCTACTTCTCCACATCCACCAACTGTAACCGGTTCCACTCAATATCCTCGAGTCCACCTGCTCAGCCCTCCACAGGACCCGGTGGGAGGGCCCAAGCCTACTGCCTCTGGCCTGAGGAACCCACAGATATCACCTATGCCCAGAGGTCCAGGCTAACCCGTGGCTGAGTGCCCTTACCGTCCTGTAGGAGCAGGGTCCCACAGGCAAGACCTCCTTTGGCAGGGGTTGCTAGAGAGGCCTCAGCTCTCGGGCATGTGGCTTTGGGGGTCCAACAGGGCCTCTTCCTTTCCTAGGACACTCCTTTCTGCTGATGGTCCAGTCTGTTTGGCTGTTTTTTAAAGACATATCCATGGACTTGAGTTTACTTTTTGCTTTTGGCAGGTAAATCCAAGCTCTCTGGAGTGCAAAGAATGTTCAACCTCTTTTTTGATTTTTCTTTTTTTAACGAAAAAGTGTTATTTACATGCAGCAGTGGATTGTCTAAACCAGTATTTCATCCCTTTCTTAATTCTACAGAGAAAGAAGTGTTTTCAGTTTTGTTTTTTGTAAAACAAAAAATTATTATGTTTGTTTTTGTTTTTTTATGGAAAAGACAAATGCTGTGTTGATCTTGAAAAAAAAATCTAGAATGGTTAAATCTATATAGATAATTAGCAGATTAGTGGTTGCCAGGGTTTGGGGAGAGGAGAATAGGGAGTGACTACTTTGGGGTTTCAAAGGTTTTGGGGGACATGATGAATATGCTGTTAAGCTAGATAGAGGTAGTTGCACAACATTGTAAATGTATTAAATGTCGCTAAACTGTACACTTAAAAATGGTTAATTTTGTTTTGTGAATCATGTCTACCAAAAAGGGCAAAATAAAGACTTTGTTCAGACAAAAAGAGAATTCATTGCTGACTGACTTGCTCTGTAGTAAATGTTAAAAGAACTTCTTTATGGGAAAGGAGTAATTTGTGGGATGAAATTTTGGACCTATGTAAAGGAACAGAGTGTTGAATGTGCTAACTATGTGGATAAATATAAAAGACTCCTTTTTTATTTTCAAACTCTGTCCAAAAGATAACTGAACTTCCTGTTTCAACCTTGATATGTAAAGAAAGAACTCACAAATTGTCACTCCTGTTCTCCATAACAACAGCAACAACAAAAATCTGATCAGACAAATCAAGGACTGTTCTTCAAGCTATCAGAGATTTGAGTTACCAGTTCAAACTATCACCCTCAAAACTAGAGAGACAGGTAAATATGGAGAATCGTAGCCAAGATAGCAGAAGATGCTTGAGCCATAAGGAACACTTGAATGATAATTGATGAATTGCTCGCGTATGGTCTAAGAGTCAAAAACTCCTTCCCAGCCTTGGGAGGGCCTTCCCACCGAAGTCCCACATGGTTTATGTTCTTATGCTGAAGTTCAGAGAAAAATTAACCTGTATTGTGGGCCTGGGGAGGGAGAAAATAGGTAACACTACTGAATTGTCTATTTAAAAATGGTTAAGATGGTATTTCATGAGTTTTTTCCCAGAAAAATTATTATTATTATTTTTTTTTTTTTAAGAAATGAGCTATAATGGGCGGTGCCTGTGGCTCAAAGAGTAGGGCGCCGGCCCCATATACGGAGGTGGGGGGGGTGGCAGGTTCAAGCCTGGCCCCAGCCAAAACTGCAAAAAATAAAATAAAATAAAATAAATAAGTAAACTCCTTCCTCATCAGAAATTTAAAAGAAAAAAAAGAAAAAGAAAAAGAAATGAGCTATCAAACCATGAAAGACATGGAGAAACCTTAAATGTGTATTACTAAATGAAAGAAGCCAATCTGAAAAGGCTATATACTATATGATTTTAACTGCATGATATTCTGGAAAACGAAGAACTATGAAGACAAAAATTAGTTTTTGCCAGATTTGGGGGGTGGGAAGGGAAGGAGAGATAAATAAGCAGAGCACAGGAATTTTAGGGCAGTGAAACTATTCTGAATGACGGCTACAGTGTTGGGTACATGTCATTATACATTTGTTAAAACCCATTCTATGTGCAACATAAAGAGCAAACCCTAATGTAAACTATGGACTATAATTAATAGCAATTTGTATTGGCTCATTAGTTTTAGCAAACGAACTATACTACTGATACAAGATGTTAGTAATGGAAATGGGCAGGATGGGTCTGGAGTAAATACATGTGAAGGGGTATAAGAATACTCTGTATTTTTTTTCTCTTTCTTTTTTTTTTTTATAACCTCCCAACTGCTTTTAAAATAAAGGCTATTGGCTCTGCGCCTGTGGCTCAAGCGGCTGAGGCGCCAGCCACATACACCAGAGCTGGTGGGTTTGAATCCAGCCTGGGCCTGCCAAACAATGATAACTACAACCAAAAAATAGCCGGGCGTTGTGGCAGGCGCCTGTAGTCCCAGCTACTTGGGAGGGTGAGGCAAGAGAATCGCTTGAGCCCAGAAGTTGGAGGTTGCTGTGAGCTGTGATGCCACAGCACTCTATCCAGGGCGACAGCTTGAGGCTCTGTCTCAAAACAAACAAACAAACAAAAAAATATTAAATGAAAAAGAACTACTCATCCCCCACATAACTCCTGATTACTTGCATGTACTTTCTCAACAAATAATTGCCAAGTAGACCACAGATAGCTCTTCTAAATCATTTATTGCACATTAAGTTCAGTGAATGATACCAATAGAAACTGATTGTCTCATAAACAACCTTTTCTTCTTGCCTCTTTTCTTGGCCCCTAAATTACATTATTCACCTTCCACATTAAATAAAGTAGGCAAAGGATACCAACATGTAAGTTCTCTAACAGTCTAAGCATACCCTTGTCATAGGGCCTTTGCATTGGCTTTTTCCTTTACCTGGAGTAATTTACTCCAGATATCTGCAAGACTCACTGCTTCATTTCCTTTATGTCTGTAGTCAAATGCCATTCTCAACAAGAACCTTCCTGACTACGTAATACAAAATTGCAAACCTTTTCCCAGGCTTTTTTCTTCCCATAACACTCATCACATTTTAATGTTGGAAAACTTATTTATTGTCTATCTTCCTCAGATACCCCTTAATTTTTGTGTTACTGATTTTGTAACCTGCGATTTTGCTGAATTTATTAGTTCTAACAATTTTGGTGAAATCTTTAGGATTTTCTACATATAAGAAGATCATGTTGTGGGTGAAGGGCATGCTTTTTATAACTTTGACTCAATCTGTACAAGAAACAAGTGTGTAAATAAAACATGTACTTAAAAGTTTTAAAAATTAAAATAAAATGAAATTTTAAAAGTCAAATAAAATGTTTTAAAAAAGAAAATCATGTCATCTGTAACCAGAGATAATTTTACCTCTTTCTTTCCACTTTGGATGCCTTGTTGTTGGCTGTGGCCTTTTCATATATGGCCTTTATTATGTTGAGGTAGTTTTCTTCTATTGCTAGTTTATTGAATTTTTTTTAATCATGAAAAGTTGTTGAATTTTGTCAAATGCTTTTGTATATTAAGGTAATGGTTTTCTCCTTCATTGTGTTAAGGTGGTCTATTACACTGATTGATTTTTGTATTTTGAACTATCCTTGCATTCCAGGAATAAATCCCACTTGGACATGGTGTTTAATCCTTTTAATGTGCTGTTAAATTTGGTTTGCTAGTGGTTAGTTGATTTTTTTCATCAGTATTTGTCAGGGATATTGGTCTATAGTTTTATTTTCTTGTAGGATCTTTGTTTGGCTTCGTTATTAGGGTAATGCTGGCCCTATAAAATGAGTTTAGAAGTAGTCCCTCCTCTTTAGTTTTTTGAAGCTTGAGCAGTATTGGAGTTACTTCTTTAAATGTTTGGTAGAATTCTCCAGTAAAGGCATCTGGTCCTGGTCTTTTCTTTGTTGAGAAGTTTTTGTTTACTCATTCAATTTCTTAATGGTTATAGGTCTATTCAAATTTTTTATTTCTTTATGATTCAGTCTTGGTAGATTGTATATTTCTAGGAATTTATCCCTTTCTTTTGGGTTATTCCATTTGTTGGCATATAATTGTTCATAGGTGCCTCTTATGATCCTTTATATTCTGTAACTTTGGTTGTAATGTCTTCTTTCATGTCTGAGTATAATTATTTGATATTTCTCTTTTTTCTTAATCTAGTATAGCTAATTTCTTTTTGTTGCTGAATAATATTCTGTTTTATGCCATTTGTTCATCCATTCATCTGTTAAAGGACATTCTGGATTTTAGCCATTCTGATAGATGTGTAGTTGTTTCTCTTTGTTTTAATTTGCATTTCCCTAATGACATGGTATTGAGCATCTTTTTGCTTGTTTATTTGCCATTTATATATCTTCCTTGGTAAAGTGTTTGTTCAGATCTTTTACTCATTTTTAACTGGATAGTTTGTTTTCTTATTGTTGAGTTTTAAGGATTCTCTGGATATTTGGGATACTAGTCCTTTATCAGACATGTGTTTTCCAAAGATTTTTTTCCCAGTCTGTGGCTTATGATTTCATTCTCTCAACAATATCTTTCACAGAGCAGAAGTTTTTAATCTTAATGAAGACCAATTATCATTTTTTTCATTCATGAATCATGTTTTGTGTGCATGTAAAATGTCATTGCCAAACCCAAGAGCACCTAGATTTTGTATTTTACCTTTTAAGAGTCAGAAGAAGCTATGCTTGACACTCTATGCTTTGTTCTCTCTCTCTTTCTTTTCTTTAGTATTCAGTTTTCTCATTTTTCATTTTGTATTATTTAGTAATCATCTCATAAGCAATCAAGTATGTTTCACCTTTACCCCTACCAATGAAGCATGTATTTGGAATATGATTGGTTTGAATAAAATAAGTTCTTCTTTGATTGGGTGTTCCTTCGCCTACAATGAGGCTACATCCTGATAAAGATGTTGTAATTCGAAAATATCATACATTGAAAATGCCTTTAGTACCCCAATAAGTCTATCATAAAGTCATAAAACCCTAAGTTGAACCATTATAAGTTCGGGATTGCCCATACTTTTTTTTGGCATAAAGAAAAGTATTCTCTATCCTAGAAATTCTTTGCAGCATTTATTCTCTAAGAATATCCTCAAAGAAGAGAGAGATCTGGCATTAACTTAGTGCCTCTTATTTTCTAGCATCATACTAATGTACTTTATATACTGCAAGGTATATATTTGATCATGTTTATTATTAAATATATATTTGATCATGTTATTAATAGTTTATGATTTTGTAACTTTATTTCTATTATAAGTTGATAACTGACTTGATTCATCTCAAATTCCCATTTTTAAAAATCTTAGTTCCCCTTGCCTGAGCCAGAGTGAGACCCTGACTCCTAAAAAAATGAAAAGCCCAGCTGTGGGGGGTGGCACCTGTGGCTCAAAGGGGTGGGGCGCCGACCCCATGTGCCAGAGGTGGCGGGTTCAAACCCACCCCCGGCCAAAAACTGAATAAATAAATAAATAAATAAATAAATAAATAAATAACAATAAAAGCCCAGCTGGGTGCCGCAGCGAGTGTGTGTAATCCCAGCGGAGTCTGAGGCAGTGGGATGCTCACAGCCCAAGTCTGAGGTTGCAGTGAGCTGTGACACCTTTGCACTCTGCTCAGGACATAAGGTGGGCACTCTGTCTCAACAACAACAACAACAAAAAAGAATGGATAAAATATGCTATCTCCTCAAGCCAGTGGTCCATAGAGCCTCCAAAAAGAAAAGCAATAAAAAAAAAAGGTAACATGATAAAAACATTTAACTACAGAGAAAAATGTATATGAGGATTGCCTTTATTTTTTCAAGTCAACTAGTCGTTTTGCAATTGTATAAAACAATAAAATAATTTAATTTTGACTCTAAAATAATACTTGTGTCCAGAGTGAGAGTTTTCACCTTTACAGGGTGTCCTGGCCTAAAAACTGTCAGTATTGCAGAAGATGTGGGCTTTTGCACAAGTTGCAGTTTGATCCTTTCAAACGACATTATCCAAGTTCATTGCCTCCATATTACATGGTTTAAAAAAACCTAATTTCTAAAATAATCTTTTGTGCTTTTTGAGAACATATAGGGCAAGGCCTATTGAATCCTTGAGTTTGGAAGGCATTTCCATAGCAGTTTGCTTTGTTTTTCTTTTATTTTAGATATAAGCCTCCTTTTCTATCCCTCTCCTTCCTTTTTCTACCTAGAAATATTTAACAATTTTTCCTTAATGATTGAATTTGAACTTTACTACAATAACTTATTTATATTATTAGAAATATTAAATTTCTGATTTTATAAATATAAATATATGATTTTGTTGATCCCATTCATGTCTATATTTCATATTTCATTTTTTCACATGAACATCCATATTTTTCACATGGAACATCATATTGCAGTCAGCTATGGGAATTGCTTTCTGGGGGCTCCAGAAAGTGGTACTAGAATGACCTTAGATTGCCATTGAGTATGCATTCCGCTACTAGGATGACCTGAGAGTCGTATTGCCTTTCTGATACCACTTTAAAACTGCTCATAGGGCTTGAAGAAGTGGTTGAAGATAAAATCCTTAGTATTTCTTAGCAAAATAATATTTTGTTAACTGGTTAAATACACACTGCTTTAATCCATGTGTTTTTCTCCCACCTTCCCCCCAACTCTCAAATAGATATCAGAAAAGAAAGGAAAAGAAACAAATCCTCGTTTTGGTGGACCAGTTGTTAGTTCTCTATATCATGAAGAAACCATCAGGTAATTTCTCTTCTGATCTTTGATAATAGGACTGTGTGTGTGTATTTTTATGTATGGGTGTGTATGTAATTATTTATGTGTTTGTATATGTATTTTTAAACCTTAAATCTTCAATTTGTGAAGCACTGTTTCTTAACATGAAATTGATTTGATGGTATGTCTAGAAGGATAATTAATGGCGGGAAGAATGTTTTAGGTGTATAATCTTTTTTTTTTTTTTTTTTTTTTTTTTGCAGTTTTAGGCTGGGGCTGGGTTTGAATCTGCCACCTCCAGCATATGGGGCCAGCGTCCTACTCCTTTGAGCCACAGGTGCCGTCGTAGGTGTATAATCTTTAAAATCAATAAATGTCTGAACAAGTGCCAGATATTAAGTATCTTACACTTTTCATCAGTATCTGATAATAACTGTCTGAATCAGTGCCTTTCCCCCCAATCTTGTTTGAGAAACAAAAGCTTGCCCCACCAGCTAAATCTGATTTTCCTCAAATACTATTATTTCTTTTAAAGATTTTAAGTTTCATAATTTATTTACCTTAATTAAAAGTCATTTAAATTTACTCTAAATTAAAGTCATTTTAGAGTGTAAAATGGTACAGTGTGAAGTTTCCTCAAAAAGTTAAATATTGAATTTTCATATTATTCAGCAGTTCCACTTCTAATTATGTATCCCTAGAATTGAAGGCAGGATTTCAGATCATATTTGCACACCCATGTTCATAGCAGAACTATTTACAGTAGTTAAGAGGTGGATACAAAGTGTCCATTGAGGGATGAATAGATAAATGTGGTATATACAATGGAATATTATACAGTCTTAAAAAGGAAGGACATTTGTACACATGCAACATCATGCATGAACCTTGAGAACATTATGCTAAGTGAAATAAGTCAATCACAAAAAGACAAATGTTGTATAATTATACTTATGTGAGGTATCTAGAGTAGTCAAGTTCATAGAAATAGAAAGTAAAACAGGGATTGCCAGCAAGTAGGAGGGGAAGTGGACAGGGTATAAGTTTTGTGAGGTGAAAAAGTTCTGGAGATTACACAACAGTATGAAGATACTTAACACTACTGAGGCATAATAATGGTTAAGTTACTAAAGTTTTACCATATTAAACAATGTTTTAAAGGTCATTTTGTATTAAAGCTCTTAAATTTTGTGTAAAATTTCTTGGATAAACTTTTTCTTTCTGGGTGGCACCTGTGGTTCAGTGAGTAGGTTGCCCACCCCATATACTGAGGCTGGTGGGTTCGAACTGCAACAAAAAACAGCTGGGCATTGTGGCGGGCACCTGTAGTCCTAGCTACTCAGGAGGCTGAGGCAAGAGAATCACCTAAGCTCAACAGCTGAAGGTTGCTTTGAGCTGTGACATCACGGCACTCTGCCAAGGGCGACAAACTGAGACTCTGTCTCTAAAAAGAAAAAAAAAAATCTTTTTCTTTCAGCATTATGTGTGTGTTAATCAGAAGGATTCTATGCTGCTTTAAAGAGTCATATGACATGTTCTTCTAAGATCGCTACTTTATACAAACTAAACAAAAACTGGGAGTCTCTGATGTTCTTACTCTTTCTGAGTTATCTAAGTGTTCCTTTACTTGTTAACATGAAATAATTGAGCTCTAATTTTCAAGTGAAAAACTGGGATGTCTAAATTTATTGAAGGGAAATACCTATCTTCATAGCATGAAGAGGAAATTATACCAACACACAGTTTCACACCTGTAGGAATGAGTTTACTGACATTATTCACCACATAATGAAATAGCAGTGTGAACACCAGATGACATTATAAGAGGAAAGTTATTGGTACCTCTATGAATTAAAAACTCAAAGTGCCCCTAGTTTCTACTTAATGACCAAGTAGTCAGTTAATGCTACGGGACCTGTCTTGAATCTGTTTGCATAGCAAGCACATTATTTTTACTTACACTAAATGTTTATGAAGGATGGGAAGGCTGATGGAAGGTTGGAGGAGATATAGATACTCTTTAAGGCTTCTTCTGGCCTGGAGTACATTTGCCACTTTGATTCCTGTGATGGACTCTGAAAACTCTGAGGAGCCCATAAAAGTGTTGAGAGAGCATAGTTTAAAAACCACTTTCAGAATTTTAACCCTTCCTTCAACCCTGATATATTCAGAAAGTATTTTGGGATTCTTTTTTTTTTTTTTTGAGACAGAGCCTCAAGCTGTCACCCTGGATAGAGTGCTGTGGCATCACAGCTCACAGCAACCTCCAGTTCCTGGGCTCAAGCGAGTCTCCTGCCTCCACCTCCCAAGTAGCTGGGACTACAGGCGTCCACCACAACGCCCGGCCATTTTTTGGTTGTAGCCGTCATTGTTGTTTGGCGGGCCCAGGCTGGATTCGAACCCGCCAGCTCAGGTGTACGTGGCTGGCGCCTTAGCCCGTTGAGCTACAGGCGCCAAGCCTATTTTGGGATTCTTAATTTATATA
>CAUYRH010026600.1:0-24514 GCA_963574655.1 Perodicticus potto
TAATTGGTGGGGCCACACCTACGGTGCATCTTAGAAGGGTACAGGCGAACCTTACTAAATGCAGAATACAAATGTCTTCATATAATAACTGAGAAAATGCCAGGAAGGCTATGTTAATCAGTTTGATGAAAATAGTTCAGGTTGTATATGAAACCAGCACATTGTACCCCTTGATTGCACTATTGTACACAGCTATGATTTAATAATAAAGACAATAAAATAAATAAATAAATAAAAATAAAAGGAAAAAGGGGGGGCCGGGCGTGGTGGCTCACGACTGTAAGTAATCCCAGCACTCTGGGAGGCCAAGGTAGGTGGATCGCCTGAGCTCACGAGTTCAAGACCAGCCTAAGCCAGAGCAAGACCTCATCTCTAAAAATAGCAGGGCATTGTGGGGGTCACCTCCAGTCCCAACTACTTGGGAGGTTGAAGCAAAAGAATTGCTTAAGCCCAAGAGTTTGAGTTTGCTGTGAGTTATGATGGCAATCTACTGAGGGTGAAAAAATGAGACTCTGTCTTAAAAAAGAAAAAAGAAGAAGAAAAAGAAGGAGAAGAAGAAGAAAGATTTTGAGGGGAAAAGAGCAAGCTCCAGTTCTGGGGGTCCATGCTCAGGGGTCAGCTCTGGTAGACCCGTGGGGAACAAGGGGTGAGTGGAAGACACTCTGAGCCAGCCTCAGAAATCTGTGTGGGCTGTGGCAGGCTGACCACCACAGCTGTTCAGCATATAAGGTCCCTCTGGGCTCCAGGCACACAGGGGTCCATGGTGAAGATGGTGAACAGAGCCCCTGTCTCTCACACACTTACCTTCTAGCTGGGAAAAGGTAATTGGCAAATAAAGTTACTAAATAAACATGGTCATTCCAAGTAGCATCAGAAGCTGTGGATAAAACCACACTAGAGTAATGGGCAGTAGGGCAGGAGGGGCCACCTGGCAGGCCGGGGCAGGGAACAGGCAGCAAAGGTCTCAGGAGTACAGGGATATCCAAAGCACAGAGGGCAGCGGGCAGTGGAGGGTTTGTGCTTGTTTTTACCGTGGTAAGAACACATGACATAAAATTTACCTCTGTAACCATGTGAAAGTGTGCCGTACACTGTATCACACTGGTGTGTAACCACCACCTCCATCCAGTTCCAGAACTTTACATCACCCCAAAAGGAAGCCCTGTCCCCACCAGCTGTCACTCCCCATCATCCCTGCCTCTCAGGTCCCCTCGGCTTTGCCCTCTGTGGATGAACCTATTCTGGACACTTCATCTAACTAGAATCACATGGGATGTGGCCTTTTTGTGTCTGGCTTCTTTTGATGTAATGATTTAAAGGCCCCTCTGGCTGCCTCAGGGAGGAAAGTCCATAGTGGGGCATGATTGAAGTGGGGAGGGCAGAAGGATGCTGAAGCCACCATTGAGTGGGAAATGCTGGAGGCCTGGGCAGGGAGGACATGGGGCAGTGAGAAAGGAGGAGACCTGGATGTATCGTGGAGGCATCGCCACCAGGACGTGCTGTGGCTGGGCCACAGAAGGCTGAGGGACAATAAGGAGTCGGAATGACCTGGGGTCTTGACCTGAGCGACCAGATGACAGTGGTTCCAAAGCAAGGTGGCAGGGACTGGGAGAGTAGACAGGGACATTACAGTGGTCAACTGAAAGTCTATTCAGTAATTTAAGAGCCAAGTACAGGGCTGCTGCATAAACTCTTTTTTTTTTCTTTTCTGAAGCAGTGCTCTGTGCCCCAGGTGGGAGTGCAATAGGACCACCAGAGCCCACCGTGACCTCAAACTCCTGGGCTCAGGGCTCCTCTCACCTCAGCCTCCCCGGTAGCTGGGACTTCAGGCATGTGCCACTGCGCCTGGCTACACGGACTTCTAACACAAGCCGAGCCTGCACTCCCTGGGATTCTGTGGGGAGCTGGAAAGCAAGTGACCTGCAGGGTACTTATCAAGGAGGTGGCTGTCTACCTCTAGGTTCTTTCTGTGATAACAACTAGTCAATTTCTCCTGCTTTGTGGGATGTATATCAGTCAGAAGGTGAGTACGCCTGCTCGCTCAAAACTTCAAGGGACCCACTCTACTGCCTACTTAGTGAAAATGTTTCTGGGGGCTCAAAGCCATCATGCACAGTTGCACAGGTTGGGTACTGCACAACCTAAAAGGAAGACGCAGAATTGGACATGACTGGCATCCTCCCTGTAGTAAGGCAATGTGTAGCCTATGTAGTGGTGCTGACAGTTATGGTCATTGTGGAATTTCTGTGTTGGTAAGCAAAGGAGTTCCCTTGAGAAAAGATAGCAAAGTTTATGAGAAACATGACAGCTTTCTTGGCCTCTGAAGGTCATGTGAACTCTAGTATTTAAACAGCTGCCAGAGTTGCTGCATATCCTGTGTTTTCCTTCTAAGAAGAAAAGCTTGTCCAGGAAAATGTCAGCTCTGAGGTAAACTCACCTGGCCCATCATGTGAGCTGCGCTGTGTCACCATGTTCTCCAGGCAGTAGGAGGCCTCCCAGATCCAAGGCCACCACCTTCTCTCCAGTCATGCACAGAGGGCAGGCAACCCACCTACTTTGCTTCGCCTTGGAGCCAGTGGACAGAACATCCCAGGGCTGCCACTTTGGTCCACGCAAGCAGCACCCGGCACATTGGGGCCCTTCAGTGGGCCTGGCTCCCGCTGGGACTGGCAAACCTGGCCTGCCCCTGGAAGCTTCACGCTGCAGTCCCAGACCTGGTTTGAATTTTAGCTGCACCACTGGCAGGCTGACAATGGGACATCAGACAAGTCACTTTATCTCTCTCGGCCTCAGCTTCCTCCTCTGCGAACTGCGAATGGGGAGATTGGCTTCCTGGGCCTGCAGCAAGGGACAAAGGGGTGTGGAGGGTCCCTAGCCCAGCCTAGCTGCTGGGTTATGATAGCTCCTCCTGATACCTGCACCCACCCCCAGGGACAGGGAAATGAGGGGAGACATACACAATCCCCTACTCTCCTAACCAGACTTCACAGTCCTATTCTAAATATCCATCCCAACGGTAAGTCTCGCCATTTCTTTTCTTTTATTTTGGGAGGTTGTTCTAAGAAAAATGTCTAAAATACAAAAGAAAAAAAAAGAGGAAAGACTAACAGCCATATTTCCATCACCCAGAGAAGTACAGCAGCCAGGCAGGCAGCCTTTGATGGTGAGAGGTGACATTCTCCTGCCTGCCTTCTCTTCACTCCAGGGTGGCCCATGGGGTTCTTCTGGCACAGATGAGAAGTTGGGGGTATGAGGGCTGCAGGAGGCAGAGGAGCGTCCTCCTGGATGGCTGGAGCATGCAGCATCACAGAGAAACTGGGGCACCTCCTGCAGGCTCTCACACCAGCACTGTGGCCCCCGGTGCCCAGCTGCCCTCTTATATGATCTGCAGGCTGCTCAGGCCCAGCAGATGCCCTGAGCTGCCTCCAAGTTCCCTTCTAGTCCCGGATTGGCTAGGGGTGTGGGGGTCCTATGTGGCTATGCCGCATGACAGGGGCACTGCTAGTGAAAGCTGGGGCCAAATGGGTCCTGGAAGTGAGATGTCCAGGGGTACTTGGATCTGAGAAGAGTTCTGGGAAAAGTCAAACAAGATCCTGACTAAGCCTTGAGCTCCCCATCTGTAACCCTTCCTCAGGGCTCACCTGCTGGGCCCTCCCTGCCCACGGAGCCTCGCCCTGTGAGCCTGGTGGCCTGTGGGGTCCAGTCTGCCTGCCCACCATGGTGTCCCTTTCCTATAAGCAGGGGTTGGGGGCTTCTCTCCAGCTTCATCCTCTTCCTCTTTCTCTCAGTTGCTCTCTCATGACCAAAGGTCGGACTCACCGGCCTCTCTCAGTCAGGCCAGAGCCCACACTGGCGTGGAGAGTAAGGTTCCCAAACACACAGGCCTCTGGCTGGCTGCCACAGCACTCTACACCAGTGATTTTCAACCAGTGTGCTGCAAAAATTTTTAAAGGTCATTAATTAAATTATTTGCAGAAGAATTTGAAAGGACAGGAAGTATGTTCCTCTTTTACTCTTTTTCTAATCAATATAATTTAAATGTGCCACAGAAATTAAACTATAGGTTCGAGTGTGCTGTGAGATAAAAAAGGTTGAAAAATTCTGCTCTAAATGCTCATCACAAGCCACCAAATTTCAACTCTTTTGCTCTTCCATTTAAAGGAAAAAACCCACAATACAAAAAGATGAAAAGAATAACTAATAGCCATATTTGCATCATCCCAAAATAAAACTTCACATCTTGTCATTGTTGCGTTTTTTTGTTTTTTAAGGAATGGGTCCTGGTTGTGTCTTCCAGGCTGTCTTAAACCACGCTGTGGTCTGGTGAGGGAAGCCAGTACCACAGTGCTGGGTTTGGGAAAAGAAAGCCTTAATCACAGAGCAGCCAAGAGGCAGGGGTGGGCTCAACTCTCACTGAGGCCAGGGGCAAGTTTACAGATTCCGAGAACAAGAGAAAGGATTTAGGGATGTTGGCTTGGCAGAGGACAATTGGAGGGCTTTAAATGTGGCCATTTAAGTATGTTGAGAATGGATTTTAGCCCAGGGTCGTCTGGGCCAGCAGACCCCTCTGAAAGTGTACTGCATTCAGGTTCTGGTCATGTTCCCATGTTCTTGTTCTGAGGGGAAATTTTTGGTTCCAGGTGTTGTTCAAGGTCAAAGCTTTTTCTGTTGTGCTTGCCCAGCCGACATGACCTATTGTTTTTGGCTCTGTTATACCTACAAGGTAATTTGACATTTTGGCATCAATGCAGAAGGTCCAGTTTGGGCTGGTTCTGCAGTTACTGCAGAGTCCAGCAGTGTGGTCATATGGCTCTCTGTGAGGAAGAAGAAATAAATTTTACCCTTCCTGGTGGTCCTGAGAATGCGGCAAACAGCTGCAGAAGAACTCCGTCTCCAAAGATAAGAAAGAACTTTACAAGAAACACCAAGCAGAAATTACCTTGAAGAGACTATGTAACAAATAACAGTACTCCGATTTCTTGAGAACTATAATCACTAACTCTTTATGATTTTTTGGTAGGCTAGCTGAAAAATTTCCCCTTGACCTAACATCTGTGACTATGACTCTGTAACTGTAACTGAGCTAAAATTGTATAAAAAGCTTTCTGAGAACAACTGGTGGACTCAGTGTTTTACGCCTTGAGCCCACTAAGTTCTCAGCAGCAATTAAAAATTCCTTCCTCTATAGTCTAGGTGCAAGAGTCTGTTGGTTTCAATTTGCCAGTCCCACCATTTCTGTATCCTTAAATCCTCTGGGCTCAAGCAATCCTGCCTGGGTCTCCTGAGCAGCTGAGACTACAGACAAGCTTGTTGTTTCTTTTATTCTCTCCTTTTCCAGAGATGGCAGAGGAAACACACGGTCGGGGGGCGGACAGTCCTGCTTCACTTGTGTCACCCGCTCATAATGGCCATTATCCACTGCAGTTGCTGCCGCCCAGTAGGCGGAGGGAGGACCACATTGTGGCTGGAATTTGCAGATCTCTAATTATTACTAGCTCAAACATTTTCTCACACACTCATCATTCAGCTGGGTCCTTTCTGTCAGTTGCCCACTCATATATTTTGCCCATTTTTTCTGTTAAGTTTTTTGCCCTTTCCTGTTTTGTTCGGCAGGAGTTCTTTGAAAGAACTAGCTATGAATACTGCATTGGTTGTTTGGTTTGTGAAGTTTACATAAAATAAAATTAGCCATTTTAAAGTATTTATTTCAGTGACATTTAGTACATTTACAATGTTGTATAACTTGTATCGACTTCTGAAACATTTGCATTGCCCCAAAGGGGAACCCAGAGCCTATTAGCAGTTACTCCCCATTCTCCACTCCTTCTAGCTCTTGGTAACCAACATTGGCTATCTCTAAAGGGTTACCTATTCAGAAATTTCCTATAAATGGAATCATATAATATGCAACCTTTTACGCCTGACTTTTTTTTTTTTTTGAGACAGAGCCTCAAGCTATCGCCCTGGGTAGAGTGCTATGGCGCCACAGTTCGCAGCAACCTCCAACTCCTGGACTTAAGCGATTCTCTTGCCTCAGCCTCCCAAGTAGCAGGGACCACAGGCACCTGCCACAATGCCTGGCTATTTTTTGTTGTAGTTGTCATTGTTTGGCAGTCCCGGGCCGGATTTGAACCCGCCAGCTCTGGTGTATGTGGCTGGTGCCTTAGCCACTTGAGCTACAGGCGCCATCCTTTATGCCTGGCTTTCTTGACTTAGCATAATGTTTCTGAGGTTTATCTATGTTGTAGCCTGTGTCATTACTTCATTCCTTTGCGTGGCTGAATAATATTCCATCATATGACTCTGCTACATTTTCCTTATTCATTTAGCTGTTGTTGGGCATTTGGTATTCTTACATCTTTTGGCTATTGTGAATAGTGCTGCTATACATATTTGAGTATGAATATCTTTTTGAGGGCTTATTTTTAATTCTTTTGAGCATGCAACTCATCTAGGCATGGAATTCCTGGCTCATGTGGTTACCTTTTCATTCTGTTGATACAGGGAACCAACCAGATGTTTTCCATAGTCGCTGCACCATTTTGTATTCCCATCACCATATGAAGGTTCCATTTTGTCCACATCCTCACCAACATTATTTTTTTGTTTTTTAAAAAAAATTATTTTACCATTCTAGTAGGTGTAAAGTGTGGTATAACACTATGGCTTTGACTTACATTTCCTTAACAGATAATGATGCTGAACATCTTTTCATGTATTTGTTAGCCATTAGTATCTATTCTTTGGAGAAATGTCTATTCAAGACCTTTGCCTCTTTTCAGATTGGGTTGCTGAGTTATAAGAGTTCTTTACATATTCTGGATACTAGACATCATCAAATATATGATTTGCAATATTTTCCTGTGGGTTATCTTTCATTCTGTTGATACAGGTTGAGTGTCTCTAATCTATCTAAAAGTCAGAAATCTGAAATGCTCCAAAATTATAGAACTTTTTGAGTGCCAACATGATACTCAAAGGAAATGCTGATTGAAGCATTTTGAATTTTGGATTTTCAGATATGGGATGCCCAACTGAGTAAGTATAATGCAAAAATCTGAAAAAATTCAGAATCTGAAATACTTCTGGTCCTAAGAATTTTGGATAAGGATATTCAATCTATAGTGCCCTTTGACACACAATTTTTTTTTTCCTGTTGATGAGATCCAATTTATCTGTTTTCTCTTTTGTTGCTCATGTTTTTGGTGTTGTATCTAAGAATTCATGACCAAATCTAAGGTCATGAAGATTTATACCTATGTTTTCTTCTAAGAGTTTTATAGTTTTAGCTTAAATTCTGGGTCTTTTTTAGTTTGTGGGGAAACAAGTCTTGCTGTGTTACCCCAACTGGAGTACAATGCTATGATCATCGCTCACTTAGCCTCCAATTCCTGGGCTCAAGTAAAGAGATCATCCCACCTCAACCTCCTCAGTAACTGGGATTACAGGTGTATACCACCACACCTGGTTATTTTTTTATTTTCTGTAGAGAGAGAATCTTACAACTTTCCCCAGGCTGATCTCAAACTCCTGACCTCAAGCAATCCTCCCACGTTGGCCCCCCAGGGTACTGGAATTATAGGTGTGGAGCCACCATACCCACCCTATCTTTTTTTTTTTTTTAAAGAGATGGGGTCTCACTATGTTGCCCAGGGTGCAGTGACTATTGACATGTGTGTGATCACAGTGTACTGCAGCCTCTAATTCCTAGGTTTGAAAGATCCTCCCACTTCAGCCTCCTGAGTAGCTGAGACTACAGGAGTGTACCACTATGCCTGCCTGATTTAGGTCTTTAATCTATTTTGAACCAGTTTTTTAATATGGTGTGAGATAGGGATCTAACTTCATTCTTTTGCATGTAGTTATCAAATTGAATTGTCCCAGATCATTTTTGTTTTGTTTTGTTTATTTTTTGGTTTCCTTGAGATAGAGTCTTACTCTGTCACCCAGGCTAGAGTACCATGGCAATAGCCTAGCTCATGGCAACCTCAAACTCCTGGGCACAAATGATCCTCCTGCCTCAGTCTTCTGAGTAGCTGAAACTATAGGTGCTCACCACAATGCCCAGATTGTTTTTCTATTTTTAGTAGAGACTGGGTCTCACTCTTGCTCAGTCTGGTCTCAAACTCCTCAAGAGATCCACCCACCTTGGCCTCCCAGAGTGCTAGGATTTTAGGTGTGAGACCCCACACCCATCCCAGAACCATTTGTTGAAGAGATTATTCCTTCTCCCATTGAGTAGTCTTGGCACCCTTGTCAAAAATCAATTGGTGGCAGGTGAATGGGTTGATTTCTGCATTCTCTCTTTTTTTTTTTTTTTTCTGAGACAGAGTCTCAAGCTGTCACCCTGGATAGAGTGCCGTGGCTTCACAGCTCACAGCAACCTCCAATTCCTGGGCTCAAGCGAGTCTCCTGCCTCCGCCTCCCAAGTAGCTGGGACTACAGGCGTCCGCCACAAAGCCTGGCCATTTTTTTTTTTTTTTTTTTGGTTGCAGCCGTCATTGTTGTTTGGTGGGCCCAGGCTGGATTTGAACCCGCCAGCTCAGGTGTACGTGGCTGGTGCCTTAGCCCGTTGAGCCACAGGTGCCGAGCCTATTTCTGCATGCTCAATTTTATTCCATAGTTCTATATGTCTGTCTTTATGCCAGTACCATACCATTTTGATTATTGTAACTTTGTAGCAAGTTTAAAACTCAGGAAATGCAAAGTCCTCCAACTTTGTTCTTTTTCAGTATTGCTTGGCTATTTGTGGTCCCTTGCAATTCCATATGAATTTAGAATTAACTTTTCCATTTCTACAAAAAAGGCTGTTGGGATTTGATAGGGATGCATTGAATCTGTAGATTTTTTTAGGTAGTATTGGCATCTTAACAATATTAATTCTCCTAATCCATGAACACCAGATGCCTTTCCATTTATTTATGTCTTCTTCAATTTATTTCAGCAATTTTTTATCCTTGTTGGTTTTAATTACTGAAAATATTTTCTACCAGTCTACAATTTGTCATTTAATTTTTTGTTTTTATTTTGTATTTTTTTTTTTTTTTGAGACAGATCCTCAAACTGTCACCCTGGATAGAGTGCCGTGGCTTCACAGCTCACAGCAACCTCCAATTCCTGGGCTCAAGTGAGTCTCCTGCCTCCACCTCCCAAGTAGCTGGGACTACAGGCGCCCACCACAACACCCGGCCATTTTTTGGTTGCAGCCGACATTGTTGTTTGGCGGGTCCGAGGCTGGATTCGAACCCACCAGCTCAGGTGTACGTGCTGGTGCCTAAGCCGCTTGAGCCACAGGCGCCGAGCCTGTCATTTAATTTTTTATGAGGGAGACTTCATGAAGCAGAACTCTTTCCTATCTACAGTTGGAGCCAGTGCCGCTCTTGTTCAACTCCTCTTTCGCAGGTTTTTCCTTTTACTTCATGTTTGGGGCATTGAGGGTCATTTAAGGCATCTCTTCCACCCCAGGGTCACAATAAAAATGAGCCACTATTTATTTCTATTAGCTTTATCTAATACATAGTTTTACCTTTTCTTTCTTTCTTTCTTTCTTTTTTTTTTTTCCAGAGGCGAATCTATCCCTTTAATGTTGTATTTGGGAAGAGAAAATTAAAATTCAGGGCAAACACTGAGAACAAAGAGAATGTTGGGAGTTTTGTAAAAAGGGGCAAATGTTAGCTATTGCTCTTCCAGAAGGTCCATTGGCATTGGAAAGGGTTCAGAGTGCTGGCAAGTTCCACTGGTAGCAGCAGCGGTGGGTAACCTTCCTGGACTGGAGCAGGTCATCTCAGAGGCTGAGAATCTTCTCGAGCTGGGTAACCAATAATTGATACTTTTCATTGAACTGGTACCAAGGCACAAATCGCATTCCTGAATTGTACACAAACTTGGCCCAACAGTATTTAAATTCTTCAAGGGACATGATGTGCACTTTGGCCCCTTCCTAACACACCCTGTGAAGGCCCTGCTATATTTCTGGGCAATATATGTAGTCGAGACGGGCAGCAAAGATGGTCAGGCTCACGTTTGGGTTACTGGTCAGAAAGTCAACCACGTACCATGCACAGTGAGCACAGGTACTCCAGGATATGTACCAGGTGACCTCGTAGTGGAGGTCAGGGGACACCTCCTTCTTGGAACCAAGTGAGGAAGCCCTCTTCTGCTTGAGAAAAGGTCCTGGAAAATACCTGGTTTCAGAAGCTCCCCTGTGGAACGAGCCAGGTAAGTTGCTGTTCTCGTTTCCTTTCACCTCGAAGCAAAGCCAGGTGTCCTGCCCATGGAGGGCAGGTGTGTTGTCGAACTGCTTGTAGAATGTGTTTGGAAACATTCGCTCCATTGGGTCACTGAGAATCTCATTCAGCTGGGTGCCCAGGATCTCATAATTTTTCTTCGTTCTGTTCCAACGTGTGACCCAACGCATTCCCCAGGGGTCCACAAAGTTTTCCTAACAGTGTTGAAATTCTTTGAAGGACATTATGTACACCTGAGTCCCTTCCTCAAACATCCTGAGCAGTCCCTGGCAATAATCCTGTGTCCAGAAGTAGTAGAGGCGGGCATTGTCAGGCTCACATTTTCATGTGTAGCCAGAAAGGCAGCCACTTGCCATGCACAGTTGGTGCAGGGACTCCAGGACATATAACAGGTGACCTGGTAGTAGTGGTCACAGAACAGCATGGGCCTGACCCAGGTCAGGAAGCACACTTCTGTGTGCCAAGAAGAATAGTGAGGGCTCTGATTTCGAGAGGCCCCACTGTAGCCAGATAAGTTGCTGGTGGTTGTTTTCACCCCAAAGCCCAGCCAGGTATCATTGCTGTGAGAGAGGAAAGGTCTGTTGTTAAAGTGGTTCAGTCTATCGGGCCTCTGATCTGTGGAATCATCCTGCAGCCTTGTCCCTGCCCTTCTCTTTGTCTGGGAGAATAAGGTTTCATTTTCTGCTTTGGTGGCCCTTGGGGTAAGACACCCCTCCCTAAAGTCAGTTTTACCTTTTCCAGTTGTATCTTTTATTAATTGGGACTCTTCCTTTGCAATGGTGTGAGGTGGGGTCCACTTTGCGTTCCACAGAGTAAACGATCACAGTGAGACCACCCTTTCTCCCACATGTAATCCCACATAGACACCCATCACTAGGTGAACGGAGATGAGAATGTGATGGGTGCCACTTGTAGGGTTCCAGGAAGGAGGCAAGTAATGATCGTGACAAGCAGGGATAGATCAGGGTGTTCAATTAAAGTCACATGAAACAGAGCACAATGCTGGTAAAAACGCATGCAAACACACCGTGAGCTTTTACATGTCTAGATACATAGCTAACGACCAAATGTTAGCCTCTTTAAGTGGGATCCCCAGCAGGGGAGGAGGCAGGAGAGGACTGAAGGTATTGAGAACACATCACAAATAAAATGAGAGAAGGCAGCAAGGAATGAGAAGAAAAGGGCGGCCCTCTCCACATGAGGTGCTCCAACCAGGATCTGCTGTGAGTCTGAGAGTCCTGAGTGAAGGAGGAGAGAGCTCTCTCTCCTAGTCCCCTACCAGAGTAGTTCAAAGGGCCTCTAAGGAGTTGGATCAAGGGGTTGTCTTTACAGCCAGGAAGGCACCTTAGGAACCAACTATTTTACTGATGTTGCAATCAGGATGCAGGATGAAAGGGGCCAGATGTGCCCACACTGCCCCTGTGGGCCTGTCTGGAGCTGAACCTCCAGCCCTGTCTGGGATCTTTCCCCTACAGGCTGCCCTTGGACCAGAAGCCTTTGGCCAAACCACCACAATCCCTTCTGGCCACTCTGGCCCAAGGCCTAGGCTCTATCCAGCCCCGAGATGGGCCCACTGATGAAAGAGCTGCCCCTTCCCTCCATAAGCAGCCACCTGGAGGTCCAGTGCTGTCCAGCTCTTCTCCCTGCAGGGCACACGTCCCCCTCAGACCCCAGCCCAGGAACCTCACTGTGTACACAGCCGTTCCATTTCCAGCCGTTCCCTTACTCAGTCCTCCTTCCTCCCACCTATTCCCTGGTGAGGGCTCATTGATTGCATGCATGTTGTGAGCACCACTGTGTGCCAGCCCCTGGCACTCACTAGGCAAGCAAAGCCAACATGAGCCAAGACATGGCAGGAACCACTTAGCAGGATCCTTTCCATTTTAAGCCAGCAATGTGACAGAAAGGGACCACATACCAACTTCAAGGAAGGTGTCCACAGAAGGCCTTTCTAAGGAGGTGACAGTACTTGAGCTGAGAATTGCAGACAGAGAAGTAGAGTGGGAGACACAGCAGTGCAAAGGGCCGGAGGCAAGAACTAAGGTCCTGGAGAGGACCAGCCGCAAGGCAGAGAGAGTCGAGTGAAGAGACAGGAGGCAGGGGGCAAATCCAAATCCCAGCAGCCCTGGCCATCACCCAGCCCAAATGGAGGCCAGAGGCAGCGGGAGACCAGGATCAAGGCGGCAGCCGCAGTGGAAGGGCCAGGGCCAGGGCCAGGCTGGGTGTTTAATTTAATCCTCACACCAACCCTCTGGGGTTAGGGGTCTCTGTCATCCGCATTTTACAGATGAGGAAACTGAGGCCTGAAGCTTGTACAAGGTCACATAGCAGAGCTGGAATTTGATCCAGAGGCTTCCAGGGAGGGTTCTCCCAACACATCAGGGCCTGGAAAACCTCACGGTCACCCTCTGCTCAGCAACAATGCAATCCCTCCCACCAGGAACTAGAATATTCCAAATCTATTAGCCTTGGACTCCTTTGGCCCTTAAAAATGGAGATTCCATCCCTAGATATGGGAGACCTGCCCCAGTGCAGGCCTAGCCCTCTGTGGGCTGTGTGGGGTTCCACCATGCAAAGTCACAATTCACTTATCCAGTCTCCTGATGGTAGACATTTGGGTTGTTTCTGGCTTGTGCTATCACCAGCAGTGCCACAGAGAACATTCGGGGTCCTGCCCCCAGAGCATGTGTGCAGGAGTCTGCGAGCCTGCAGCGTTGGCCTCTCTGGGCTCACCCAGACCTCTAGAATCTGGCCCTTAACAAGTGTCTCTAGGAGATTCATGGGCACACTGAAGTTCCAGAAGCAGAAAGGCACAACTTCACCTTTACACACAAGGCCCAACTGTCCCCTAAAGTGGCTACACCAGTTCACACCCCTCAGGAGGTGAGAGGACCCACTGCTCATACTTACTGTCACACTTATTTTTTTCCAATCTAGTACATGTGTGCAAACCAGTCCCAATCATAGTATCCTTCACTTAATATTTGTTGTTTGATCCACTTCTTAAAATTCAACCTCCACCTCATCAGATCACATTTGGTGCTAGATGCATATTTTTTCCTACCAGGTATTTTTAAAAATGCTAACTTTGCAAATGTTTCTCCTTGTGTCACTGAAAATCACTGCTCCCACATCGAACTTTAGAGCCAGTGGTCTCCACACCTGCTGTGGTTTCTCTCCATTCTCTGTGACCCACTGCCACCCCCAGGAGAGCTCTGCCCCAGAAGGAGCAGCAGCAGATGTTCTCATGGACAGCAATTTTCAACCTTAAGCCAGCTGAGCCCAGAGGCCGGGCTCCCCACATCACGGGCTCATGAAGCACTGCTGGTGGGGCTGGACTGTGGGTCTCAGCTGGCCTGAAGCAGCTGAGGTGGCTATTGCAGTGGGGGCTCATGACCTGGCCTCCTCAGAATAGGTTGGGCTGCCCTGGCCTCCCAGAGCCTGTCAAGGGAAGCCATTTCTGGCAAGAGTGGACTGAGGGCTTCCAGGACAGGTACAGTGAGCAACTTCCAATCCCTCTGGTGCCCTGGGGCATCTTGCCCAGCCAGGAAAACCTTGCCTTTGGGGGTTGGGGAGAATGGTCACTGTAGTCCTCAGCCCAGCCCAGCCAGAGCCCTTGCCTGGCTAGAGACAGCCTCTGAGCCAAAATGGTTTGGGCAAGTCGTGGGAACATTCTGGGAAATCCAGTCCAAGTCAGGGGGTCAACTCAAGTAGGGGCTTCAGCCCTGCCACTTCTTGGCAGAGTGACCAGTCTCTAGCAAGGCAGCTTGGGCTTCTGAGGCTCTGTGTCTCCCCCGTAATACAGGACCAGGAATACACATATCCAGGGGCTGCTGGAGGAGAAAATGAGACTCCATGAGCGAGTGAGCCGTGCCAGGCCTGGGGGCCTCTGAAGCAGTGATCTATTTGGGAGGTGACCCACACCCAGGAAGCACTGGCAGGAGACTAGAGCAGCAAAGCAGGCAAGGGGAGACTCAGTGAAGGGAGCATCCTCAAGCCATAGGCCTGCAGAGGGCAGAGTGGAGCACACCCCTCCCAGGTCCTGCCTGTCCGGGGCATTTACTCACCTACTGCCATGGGCACCGGTTGAGGGCTGCTCCTAGCAGGTAGAAAGCCCCACCATTGACCCTGCCCCTCCAACAGCCTGAGACAACCCACAGGCCAAGAGCCACAGGGCTGAGAGCTCAGTGATGTAACTGTTGGGTCACAGCTGGTCACTGGTGAGCTCAGGATCCAGGCAGGTCCAGAGCTAGTTCCTGACTCTGCCACTTTCTGGATGGTGACCATGGGTAAGTGACTGACCCTCTCCATGTGGTTTCTTTTTGAAAATGAGCGAATGCCTTGTTGAGCGGTTAGGAGGATGCTTAGCACGGTTCAGGCTCCTGGAAAATGCTGGATACATATTAGTTATTGTCAAACATGGTTGTGGGTGCACCCAAAGGACCTTTGTTAGGCACAAGCTACAGTCCCTGACACCTGGAAAGAGAGACTGGAGGAGGCAGGGAAAATGTATTGCAGGTGCAGAGCCTCTGATTTCAGCACCAGGGTGTGGAGATGGGCAGGGAGACACCTGGCCGAGGCTGGCCTGGCTCACCAATGCTGAGAAGCTCCTTTCTCACAAGGCCCCATGCTGCATCCCTGCCAGCTTCCAGGAAGCAGGCAGTCTAGGGGAGCAACAGGTCCTTGGAGCAGCCTTCCTGGGGACCAGGCATCAAGGTTTGGAGAGCTTATTTCATGGGGCCTAGAGGAAGAATAGAGCTGAGGATGCCAGTGTGTAGGAGGTGGCTGTCACTCAATGACCAGAGAAAGACACTTTGCTGGTGTCACATAGTAAAAGGTAGGGGGGTAGGACAGGAACTGGGCCCTGACAACACACATCCCCATTCCTGTATTGACCAGTGACAGGGTAGGGCTACACTGGGAGGCCCCAGCAAACAGATTGCCCAGGGTTGGGGAGGGTCCCAGCCAGCTCAGCTCTGTCAGGAAGACAGAGGCGGGACCAAAGACTCACTCCCCAGGCCTTACTGTTTGTAATGTTGGCCAGTATTGGATCAGCAGCCAAGGCACACATTCATGTTCAGAGAGAGATCTGTCAGTGGCTTATCCATTTATTTCTTGGTAAAGAATAAATCATTCATCTTGGAGCACCTACCATGTGTCAAGCTTTGGGCGGGGCTGCTCAGCCTCCCTGTCACTTCCTCCAGGCTCTGTCTTAGCGGTCCCTGTATCTGAAATAAACACTCTGAAAAATTTGCCCATAAACACTGGGAAAAATTGCCCTCAAAAGATGTCCACGTCCTTTTCCTGGAACCCTTGAAGGTTTCCACTAATGTTTGAATGTATCTCCTGTATTTTATGTGTTTTAATCACTAACTCCTGTGTCAATTGAAAGTGGGGCCTTTGGGAGGTAATTAGGATTAGATTAGTCATCACACTGGCACCCCATGATGGAACTGGTGGCTTCATAAGAAGAGGTAGAGAGACCTGAGTTGACTTGTCTCTGCTGTCCCGTGCCATGTCATGATGCAGCCCCAAGCCTCTCACCAGATACTGGCATTGTGCTCTTGTATTTCCCAGCCTCCAGAACCATTAACCAAGTAAACTTCTGTTGTTTGTAAATCACCCAGTTTTTAGTATTCTGTTACACACAGAGAAACAGACTAAGAAAACTGGTACCAAGGAGTAAAGCCAATAATGATACCTGAAAATGTGGAAGCAGCCCTGGAACTGGATAATGGGTTCTATTACCCCAAGGGGCTGGAAGAATTTGGAGGAGCAGCTAGAAAAAGCCTCTCATTTGCCTCAGACACAATGCTTCAGGCAATTCTGATGGGGGCTCAGAAAACAAGATGACTAGGAAAAGTCTGGAGCTCTTAGAGTGGTTGTGACCAGGATGCTGACAGAAATATGGACAATAGGCTCCGTGCCCATACTCAGTGGTTAGGGAGCCAGCCATGTGCATTGGGGCTGGCAGGTTCAAACGTAGCCAAGGCCTGCTAAACAACAATGACAACAACAACAACAAAAATAGCCAGGCATTATGGCGGGCACCTGTAGTCCCCATTACTTGGGACACTGAGGTAAGAGAATCGCTTAAGCCTAAAAGTTTGAGGTTGCTGTGAGCTGTGACGTCACGGCTCTCTACCCAGGGTGACAGCTTGAGACTCTGTCTTGAAATAAAAAAAGAAAAGAAAAGAAATATGGACAGTAAAGGTCATTCTAATGACCTTCTAATAAAGGTCTCAGGGTGGAACTAGAGAACAAGGTGTTGGAGACAGGAGGAAAGGTCATTTGGCAAGAACTTGTCTGGATGGTGTCCATGAGTGCATAACTTAGGAACAAATTAGGATATCTGGTAGAAGAAAAACTAAGCAGCAAAGCATTCAGGCTGCTGCACAGCTACTTGAAACTACTTACATTAAGCTGCAAGAGGGGAAAAAATTACTTAAAGATGTAATTTATAATCAAAAGGGAAGCAAAGCAGAAAGATTTGGAAAACTCCCAGCCCAGCCATGTAGAGTGAAAAAGTATGTTCTAGGCTCGGCGCCTGTGGCTCAACAGGCTAAGGTGCCAGCCACATACACCTGAGCTGGTGGGTTTGAATACAGCCTGGGCCAAACGACAATGACGGCTGTAACCAAAAAAGGGCCGGGCATTGTGGCGGGCGCCTTGTAGTCCCAGCTACGTGGGAAGCGGAGGCAGGAGACTCGCTTGAGACCAGGAATTGGAGGTTGCTGTGAGCTGTGATGCCACAGCACTCTATCCAGGGTGACAGCTTGAGGCTCTGTCTCCAACAAAAAAAGAAAAAGTATGTTCTGGAGAGGAAACCAAGGGTGTGGCCCAGAAATTGTTCACTAAGATTAGTACAGAGAGAGAGGGAAAAGACCGCAAAGGCATTTCAGGGAACTTCAAGGCTATACCCCCATCACAGGCCCAGAGGAGAGCAAAATGGTTTTGAAGTCAGGCTGGGGCACCCTTCACAGGCTTATTGCCCAGGGCCCCTGGGATCTCTGCTCTCTGTGTTCAGGCACAGCAGTCCTCAGCGACTCAGCTGTGACTTAAGTGGCCCCAGGTGCAGCCTGACCAAGATGATATAAGTCACAGCCTTGGCAGTGTCCATGTGGTGCTAATTCTGCAGGCTCATAGAAGGCATGGCAGCCTCCACTTAGATTTCAAAGGATGTATCAAATAGTGGGAGCCCAGGCAGAGACTTATCATAGAGTTGGAGTCACTGCCCAGAGCTCCCAGTGCCTAGTGAAGCTGTGGCAGCAGGGCCACCACCAAGACCCCACAACTGTAGAGCCACCAGTGTACAGTGCCAAGCTAGGAGAGCTGAATTGTGAGCTGGTCCCAGCAAAGCCATCAGATGGGGCTGCCTGAGGCCTTAGGAGACACCCACCTGTATGTAGGAAGCTGTATGTCCAGGAAGCAGCACACTGAGTGAAAGATTATTCTGTAGTCTTAAGTTTAATGTCCGCTCTGTTGGGTTTTGGTCTGACTGGGGATGAATAGCCCTTTCTTCTTGCCTCCCTCTCCCTGCCTTTCAGGGTAGGAATGTCTGCCCTGTGTCTGCCTCCTCACCCTTGCATTTGGAAGGAGATTGTTTGATTTCACAGGCTCACAGCTGGGGGGAATTTGCCTCAGGATGAATCATGCCTTAGCTGATAATGAGATTTTGGATTTAGGATTTAGGAGTTGGTGCTGGAAGGAGTCAAGATGAGTTAAGATTTAGAGCTATGTTGCGGGAAGTGTTTTGGGCCAGAGTCGCGGAGATAAGACCAGCAGTCAGATTATTTAGAGGAGAAGAGGACTGCAGCTCGGTCAGGCATGCAGCCCTTACTTTATTTCTTGCAAGCTTATATACTCTTAACAACACTAAGTTCTGCACGTACATTTGATAATAATAAGCCAGTTGGCAGCCAATGGTCTATACGATAAGAGTACAAAGACACCATACAGAGCAACCACAAAAACGTATTCAGCCATTCGCCTGTAAAAAACAGGTGCAACCTTTAACTGAGATATGCACAATAACTTATCTTGCTTTCCACTCCCAAGGCCCCTTCCAGGAAATTCCAGAGACAGCCAGACTCTGCTTTCAGGGTCTGCCTCCTGCATGACGAGCTTTCTAATCAGTTCAGAGTGTCTTAAAGGAACATCCCTTCATGTGGACTCTGAGAAAGCGTCTTCAAACATAAGTCAATGGCACTCGAAGTTACATTGAGGTTACAAGCTATCAGGATAGAATGAATGTATTTTGTATATAAGAAAAATATGAATTTTAAGGGTAGAATGCCTGATCTGAATGTGTCTCCCAAATTTTATGTGTTGGAAACTTAATCACCAAACTCTTATGCTGACTGGAAGTGGGCTTTTGGGAAATGATTAGGATTCGATAAGTCATCACAGTGGTATCTAATGATGAGACCACTGGCTTTATAAGAAGAGAGGCCTGAGCTAACGCAGCTCCCAAGAATTGTGAGCCAAATAAACCTATGTTTATAAATGACTCTGTCTGTAGTATTCTGTTATAGTAACAGAAAATAGACTGAGATGGTTTCCTTATATGGCAAGGTAGGGGTGCATTTGTAGGTGGAACTGAGAATTTTGAGATGAGATTGTCCTGGATTATCAAGGTGGGTCCCATATATAAGCACATGTGTCCCTATAGAAAGGGGTGGGCAGAGGAGGTGACCAGATAGACCACACACCCAGAGGAGGAGACAACGTGCAGACAGAGCTGAGACAGCTTTGAAGATGCTGACCTTGAAGACTTGGGGGTGTGACTGTAAGCCAAGCAGGCCAGCAGCATCTGGAAGCTGGATTCTGCTCTGGAGCCTCGGAGGGAGTACAGCCCTGCAGACACCTGGATTTCTGCCTGATTTGAGGCATCTGGTCTCCAGAACTGTGAGAGGAAAAATTTCTGTTGTTTGTAGTAACTTATTACGGCAGGAAACAAACACAGTCTCCCTTCCTCTGCTTCACCAGGCATCAGCACCTGTTCTTATCCTTTTAGTCTTTGTCACTCCCAACCAGAAGGTGAGCCCCACGGTAGGCCAGTCAAGGGCTTGGTTTCTCACTGCACCTGAGGGCTCCAGTGCCCAGCAGAGTGAATGCATGAGTGAGTAAGGGAATGAATGGACATTTTAATTTTTCATTAGTACATTTCACTTTTCACTAGTACTAATAACTTTTATATGAACGTGGACCTTAGGCATATCCTTAGAAAAAATAATAAGGGAATTCAGACCAAATTCCTGCCAGCACTTAGCCCCAGGAATCGGACTACAGAAAACCTCTTGTTCAACATTAAACACTTTTGAGGAATTTAACAACCTCTTTTAATTTTTATTAACAAATCAAATAAGAAAAGCAAATCATGAAGAGGGAAGGAGTAGCATTTTCTCCAAAAGTCCAATTTCCTGAGGAGTTGGGGTCAGAACACCTGCTTGAGTGGGCCAGAGGAGCCCTTGCCTGGCAGGACCCTCACTAGCCTGGGTACACCTGAAGCCTTCACAGGCAGTCCCAGTTCCCACTGTCTCCTCTCCACCTTTGATTCAGATGAGAGAAGGGCCCCCAGAGGCTCTCTGGGAATGTAGACGCTGAGAGCTTGGGTTTTACTGGACAGGTCTTCCATCATTGACAAAATGCTCCATGCCAGGCACTGTGGGCTGATTTTAATCCTCTTGGAAAAATCTCAAGATTTTTTTACCAGTTTCCAACATGCGGGGAGGAAAGAGGGGTGACTTGTTCAAACTGGCAGGTGACAGAGCTGAGAGTAGGTTTCCAATCTACACTGACCCTTCTCATGAGGCCAAGCTATACCCATGCCTGTGAGCCCATCACTGAGGTCAGTAAGGATTTTCCACACTGGGGCAATGCTCCACCTGGCTGTTCCTGAGCCCTCTGAAGCTGGTGTCGTCTCTATTCCCCAACCTCTTGAAAATGCCTGTGGGAGTTCAAGTCACTCTCCCTCAACACCAGGCAAACACCGCCACCTGGTGGGAGGTTGGGAAATGGTCCTCAGATACTATGAGGTTTGAGGACAAGGGCAGAGTTATTTTCTTTGAATTCATAAAAGGGCTAGAAGAGAAGGCCCAGTATGTTACCACAGTTGAAAATCAGAGTGCTGTTCCTGCCTGGGTGCTTCTGACAGTGAACTGAGACTTTTGGAGTGCCCTCCCATATGATAGCCAGTCCTTTCCACAGTATCCTGTCAGGAGATGGTTAAGCTTGAGTTTTAAATTCCTGCCAGGGGTGGGGAGCTCATTCTCTGTAGGTCTTCATCACAAAGTTCTTCCTGCTCGCTCCTTGTCACATCCACCCTTTGCTTTTCCTCCTACCTCCATGAAGAGCTCATCCAACTCCTTTGCTCTCTGACAGCCCTTCAGAGGATCAAAAGAAGCTCCATGTTCTTCCTGAAGACTGAGTGTCCTCAACCATTGCTCTTGGTTCAGGAGCCTGGCTGGCTTCTCTAAGGCTCTGCCCCTTGGCCTGTGAGAGCTGGTGGTTGGAGAGGGAGAGCGTGAGGGGCAGGGCCACCTCCATTTTGCTGTTCTGTCTAGCTGGCATGCTCTTCCCCAGACACTTGCTGTGGCTGGAGTCTTCTCACCATGTGGGGCCCCATTCAGACATCCCCTCCTCAGTGAGACCTTCTCTGACCACTCTGGGCTAATGTAGTCTCCCCAGGCACACCTTCTGCCATCATCCATTTGATAATCCCACTATCTAAAATTACATAAATGACATTACATTTTGCGACCTGTTCTGCCTCCTTTCCTGCCCCAACCATGAACTTCACAGGTCCAGGATTTTGCCCGCTGTGCTGGGTGTTGTGTCCAGGGCCATGGGCATAGCAGTCAGCATCTGCTTCTCATCCCTCAGCAGGACAAGGCCTCCCTTGGAACAGTAGAGCCCAAGAAGGATCTGAGGGGAAATCATTAATTTGGGGGATCGCCGGCTCAGCGCCTGTGGCTCAACGGGCTAAGGCGCCAGCCACGTATACCTGAGCTGGCGGGTTCGAATCCAGCCCAGGCCCGCCAAACAACGACAGCTGCAACCAAAAAATGGCTGGGCGTTGTGGCGGGCGCCTGTGGTCCCAGCTGCTTGGGAGGCGGTGGCAGGAGACTCGCTTGAGCCCAGGAATTGGAGGTTGCTGTGAGCTGTGATACCACAGCACTCTATCCAGGGTGACAGCTTGAGGCCCTGTCTCAAAAAAAAAAAAAAAAAAAAATTGGGGGGATTGTCAAGGATTGAATTTTGTCTCCTCAAATTCTTATTTGAAGTACTAACACCTGAGACCTCAGAAATACAGTCATCCTTTGGTATCCTCTGGAGATTGGTTTCAGGGACCCCTCAGATACTAAAATCCACAGATGCTCAAGTACTGATATAAAATGGTGTAGTATTGTCATATAACCTACACACATTCTGTGGTGTGTTCTAAGTCATCTCTAGCTTACTTACAATACCTAATACAATGTACATCCTATCAAAACAGTCATTACGTTGGTTTTTTATTTGTATTCTTTTTATTGTTATATATTTTTTATTTTTTGGAATATTTTCTATCCAATGTTGGTTTGACCCTGTAACCTTATGTGGAGACAGGGTCTTTATAGACTTAAATGTTAAGATTCAGATTCAAGTGAGGTCAGTAGGGTGGGTACTACTAATCTGATACAACTGGTGTCCTTATAATAAGGGGAAATTAGGACACAGAGACATGTGGAAAGGAAAGAGGCTGTGAAGACACAAGGCTAAGGGACCACCTACACTCCAAGGGAAGGCCCAGAGTGACCCTGGAAGGAGCCTGCCCTGCTGATACTTTGACTTGGAATTCAGGCCTCCAGGCTGAGACACTGAGATTCTGTTGTTGAAGCCCCGGCCTGTGGTGTTCTGTTACACCCACAGGACCTGCTACAGTGGGGGTTTGGATGCCCCACTTAGGGTAAGGACCCCAAACCTGAGGGTAGGAGTGGTTTGTCCACTGTCACTCAGAACCAGTCAGGCCACAGACCGGTCTCACAAATCTTCGGGGCTCAAGCCCCCAATTCAACACCCCCCCTTCACCCCAGACACCAGTGGCCTGAATGATGGACTCCTGATCCAGAGCAGGAACTAGAGGACCCCACACCTGGCTCTAGCCAGCCTGGGGAGGAGAACACAGGCGCTCACTCCCTCCTCCCAGGCGGTGTGGGAGCAAGGCAGGTAGTGGGGCCTTTGGAACACCTGGGGCTGGGCTGAGCACCACCCCCTCCAGCCAAATATGTGTGGGACATTAAACCCCACACGGGTCTAGCCAGGACAGCAGCTGAGGGACCCGCCGGGGATGCAATCCCAGCCCTGGGCAAACTCAGTATCCTTGAGTGATGGGGCGTGTATGGAGACAACAGCGGAGGAAGCACTCTTATTCCTGGGTCCAGCGATGCCTCAGAGGCTGGCGGAAACCCAAGGAGGCCCCAACTAGGCCAGGGTCCAGCAAGTCTTCCTGGAGGAGGTGACAGATTCCAGCATGAAGTTTTGAACCGCAAGGACGCATTTACGCCGCAAGGCGACAGAACTTCCCACCCGCTAGGTGGCGATAACAAACAAACGGAAATAAGCGGTGAGACGCGGAGGAAGTGGAACGTCACACGCGGAGGCAGGTGCGGAGGGCAGCAGCCTCTGGGAAAGGGGAGTGTTGGTCATTCCTAAAGGTAAATACGGAGTGAGGCGGGACCCACAATCCCACCCCTAGGTATGCACTGAGAGGACTGCAAGCACCATCCACAGGAGCGTTCACAGCAGCCTTAGTTCTAATAGTGCCAACGCCCCGGCATCCGTCAGTGGATGAATGGGTTACAAAACGCGGCACGTCCGTGCGGTAGATATTATTCAACCTTAAAGAGCAAAGGAGGTAGAAAGATAAAAGGACTGAATCCTGACGCAGGGGCAGACCTAAGCCCAAGCCGCAGACAGGAAAGGCCACACAGTGCTAGATCCCAGAAGAGGGCAAAGCCACGGAGACTCAGGGTTGCCAGGGGCTGTGGCTTCGGCTTTCCCCTTTGGGGTAATAATAATGTTCTGGAACTGGAGAGTGGTGGTTGTACAACATTGTGAATATCCCCTACCACCACTGAATCGAACACTTTAAAATGACTAAAATTGTGAATTTTATGTGATGTGAATTTTGCCTCCATTAAAAGTTTAAGAAGGAAAGAATGAGTTAATTGAAAATTAAAGGAGAAAGAGCATACCAGGCAGAGGAAAGACCACCAGAGAAACTCAAAGCCACATGACACCTTCCAGGAACTGCAAACCGTGCAGAGTGGCTGGCTGAGAGAGCAGGCTGGGTGTTCCCTGAGTGCCAGGAAACGGGGTTAGAATTTAATTTGATGGCCATGAGCCATCCAAGGGACAAGAAAGGGGGGTTAGAACTCAATCTGATGGTTATGGGCAGCCCAAGGTTGGTCCTGAGCAGGGCAATGGAGTGTCAGGAAACTCCCAGGGCTGCCAGGGAGTGGGGTCAGAAGAGGGGGTGTGGAGGAGGGTGCAGTCAAGTCAGGAGAGGGCAGAGGAGGAGGGGACAGGGAGGAGTTTCGAGGCTGAGGAAGTCCATGCCTGCGAGAAAACTGTGGGAGAAGAGGGCGAGAAAGGCATGAGGCTGGCAGCCGGTCGAGACTTGGTGCTGGGGCAGGAGCCTATGGGAGGAAAGTGAATAAGTCTAGGATAGGCTGGGCTGGATGTGCCTGAGAGACGTCTGGGCAGAACCCTCAGGTTCCTGGGCATGAGAGTCAGCTGCCCCAAGGGAAAGTTCTGGGCTAGTGATAGGGCCCAGAACTCAAATCTGAAGGCTTAGAGCTGCCAGAGGAATGAGTACCCAGGGCAGTGGCTCTGAAACCTTGGTGGCAATCTACAGGGGTGGTTTGCCTCATGGGCTCTGAAACCAGTGGCCTGGACTCAGATGTGAGCACTGCCACTCACAGCTGTGTGACACAGGGAGATGCAAAAAGAGTCAGTGAGTTTATATGTGCTGCTTTGTGAATATTGGCCATATTTGGGGTACATGGGGATTATGAGGGGATCTTTTTTTTTTTTTTGAGACAGAGCCTCAAGCTGTCACCCTGGAGAGAGTGCTGTGGCATCACAGCTCACAGCAATGTCCAATTCCTGGGCTCAAGCGAGTCTCCTGCCTCTGCCTCCCAAGTAGCTGGGACTACAGGCGCCTGCCACAACGCCGGGCCATTTTTTGGTTGCAGCCATCATTGTTGTTTGGCGGGCCCAGG